>ML847717.1:34520-64792 GCA_009831015.1 Picea engelmannii | reverse complement strand
AAGGTGAAAACATTATATCAACATAATGGCTAGAATGGTGGTTGTTATCTCTAAGAAGAGATGTGTATGCTACTCTCATTGGAAAAAGGAATGATAAAAAATGGTTGAAACTACCTTCTACCTTAATGCCAAAACCCTTTAAGTGAAAAAAAATCGTAAGATGTAAGAATTATAACCCTAACATCAAGTTAGGGATAAATGTGAATGGTGAAGTAGACAAAGATGTGTTGCACATAAAAAGGGGAGCCTTGCTAGACCATAACTTTTCACTCTTTTCTAGGTTTTTGGTCTTCTTTAGCTTGTTTGAAAGATATTTTATCCTTAAGTCATAATGTTCATTTTAAGAAAATAGAATTGCAAAAAACACATGGAAAGACCCTAAAAAATGCACTTAAAATTCATAACTTAAAATTGTTAGTGTTGAAACATATAAATTTTTCTAAACTTTAGACTTAAATAAGTTTAATTCTTGTTTAAATAAAGACAAACGTCCACATGGATATCACCATTGAAGAGGACTTTCGTTTAATCCAACGATCCAAAGTTCTTAAAAGTTATGGAGCCGCCCACTAGTTAAAAGGTCAAATCGCTAAAGACAGTATTGAAAATGTCGGGTTTCGGGGTTTCGCAGACCTAACAATCCAACATGTAAAGAATCTTAATATGTCCCGACATGCGAAATCGCGAAACTGCGATAAGTTTTAAGCCATGTTAATTAAATCATTAAAAGTGATTAATACTAATTAATCACATCGCGACTTCACAATCCGGGGATCCTGCCTTGAGCGACCACCAAAAGTCTCGATACCCGAAATCACGAAATCCTTGAAGTTAATCGCGATTAATTAAAAAGTTAAAACATGATTAATGTTAATTAATTAATCGCGACTTTGCGTTTCAGAAATCATAGCTTGAATTAATATGGGATAACCTGAAGACCGAAAACCTAAAATAGATTAAGATTAAACGCGGTTAATTAACAGGATAAACTTTATTTATTAACACATTAAGCGATCTTATCTCTTGTTAAGTTTACGTTGATTTGAAATGTGGGTAAATTCAAGTTTCCTCTATGCTTTTCCCAGATTACGAAATATCGACCATTAATGACATTAATAGATGATTTAGGGAAATGATTTCAAATAAGATCCTTCTTTATCACCCAAATATTTTTACTAAAGGAATTAAACGCGTTGTCAGTGAATATCTACATAGACCGATACGCTTAAGGCAAAGAGGATTTTTTCATTTTTGAATTACATTCTCGTTTTCATAGAGCTGGTTTAGCAAAATAGTCAGTTTTCTGCATTCTCATTTTTTGTAACAGATAATAGAACTTTGAGACTCGATACCATGGCTCCACGGAAAACGCCTAGAGCGACTGGTGAAATTTCGGGCTAGAGCTCATAGGTTTTCTCTGACACCTCACCCAAAATCATAGACACAGTTAAAACCTGGACACATGTATTCAATATCCTACAGTATGAACTGGTAAAATGCCTGGATGATTCAAACGACAACGAAAAGGAACACTTATCTATCAAATACAAGACTATTGCTCAGTCAGAGCTACATAAGGTAGCAACAAGGCCACAACTTTTACCCTACAATGATATGATTGGATGGGAACTGGATCATGTGGATATACCAACCAGAACTATATTCAATTCTCAGAAGGTAGTTGTTGGGTCATTTCGGCCAGAACACATACAGGTGATGTACAAACTGTCTCCAACACCAAACTACATTTACAATGCCAGTTTCTTAGTGGATTTTAGCAAGAAGGAGTGTGATCAATATGGAAAAATCCTTCCTGACTTGATCAAGGACTAGTATTCACACCCTGAAAGGTTCAAAGATGATACTCATGGCATATACTCGATCTCATCATTAGAACTGCAGTTCATGTATATAGCAATGATGATGTGTAGACTATATGGGAAAGAGAACACAACCCATTTCTTTCTACCATGGGTACCCATTATACACACAGTAGCGGAAGGGTATTCCTTCGACTGGGCCAAGATATTGTCGGACATTCTGGATAGTGAAATTATAGAATATTGGACACAAAAAAAACAAGGGGAAATAAGCTTCATTCTTCATGTCAGCTTATATTATGGACTCCATCTATTTCATGACGCCTTTCCCGCTGATGGGCTGCAGCTGGAGTCCAAGTAGTGCAGAACCTGTTGGCATCAGAAGTCACTCTTGCATTGCAGCAGGAGAAGAGCCTGACGCCCATCAGTTTACTGTCACGATTTGTTTAATGGGGTGATCGAATGGATAGAGACTCAAGAAGATATCTCTCTAACTCATAAAAACGGGCTTGGTATGTAGAAAACAAGGGAGGTCTTGATCCAACTTCCGTCAGTAAGCTGAGTATAAAATGGGTAGATGGAAGACTTGGTGAGAAGAGTGAGCAAGATTACCTCGGGCATCAGGCCTTCAGCAGCTTGAGGAGGAAAAAATAAGAAGACAAGAGCCTCTTGACTGCAAGTTTCAAGGAACTGAAAGGTGGCTCGATTGGATCCTCCAATTTCGAGCCATTCAGCGTTGAGAAAGCACAAGAACTTATTAGAAACCCTGTGACTATTATAATGATCCAACCTACATCATCCTATAACAGTGCAACTCGATTGGATCCTCCAATTCCAAGCTATTCTAACACAGTGTAAACAAAGACATGGAAAGAAGCTGACATTCATAAGGCAAGAAGTCTCAGATGTTAATGCATAACCAAAATAACCAGTTCTTCATTAAAGATTTTACAATCGGGAGCCTTGCTCAACCATCGATGCTCTGAAAAATATCAAAACTAAGTATATATACTCCTAAACAATTTCCCAACAGAGGCGTCCTAGACTTTCAGGATGGGGCATCTCTTCAATCAAATCTGGCCTGTACTCCTCTGTCATACGCCATCTTAACTCTGCATGGCTCATGCTAAGGTGTAGTTGAGCCCTTAAATGTTGAATTAGCGTGCGCAAACTTCCCCAGTGATTCAAGGACACCAGTATGGCTTCTGTAGGAAAACGAAAGCACAAAGGACCATCTCAGGAAAACTTCCTGTTGGGACATCCATACCTTGCAATTAATGAGTGAGGCGAGGTTTCAACCACCCTCTCTCTTCTTCATTCACTTCGAGAAGGTACCAGGATTGAGATCAAGTTGAACTGGCACCTAGAGAACACGGTGATCCTTTCTGCAACTAAACCCGACGCTTCGTCCCTTTGCGCAGTTCTTTCTATCACCCCCAAGTGACCATGGGTTGTGACCCTGTGCCTATCTTCAAAGGTGCTTTTGGAATTTCACGTTTCGTGGATGGGAGGAGGTTGTTCCTCATGCTTCAAAGTTACGATAGGCGAAACAGAGACATGGCTTGATCATGCACCATGTGTCCCCTTGGATGGACGGTTGAGATATTCTCAACAATATTGTGGGCCCAGGCTCTTTTTATTGTCAGTGCCCTCCACACGTAACCATCGGCCAGGGCTTAGGTGCTAGTACCTCTTGCAACTTGCAACCTCACGAGTTGGAGTGTCGAACCTTGGCACTCTCCCTCCACAAAATCTCGAGAGGCGATGGCTCTTTTCCTTTCCACAATTCTCGCGACTCGCGATCTCAGGAAACCAAAGGATATGATCTGCCCTCCAAACTCATGAACCCCAAGTTCAAGAAAAGAACCCACACATCAACTGATCGTGATCAACGGCCCTCGTTACTTCGCGAGTTCTCCATGGAGAATTCCGACCGTTCACCTCTTTGAAAACTTCTGCGCTATAATTGGTGTGACTCGGCTAACTACAATTACCCACTGACCGTCGATCTACTTCGTCAATTGATCCTTGTCGTTGAAATCAGACTGCTCATTTGCTTGATTCGTAACCAGAAACGATATTTTTTTGTGCTACGCTTGGGCGTTCGTCGTGCAGCCTGCAGACCTAGATACTCTTACGCCTGAGACAAGAATTTTTGCTAACATTAGGCTCCATGGGGGATAGAGCCATCCCTGTGATGCTCTAAGAATTCATTTTGTAGTTCCAGTGCCTGGCTGTTGGGTTATGGAGTCAAGCTCAAAACACCCTGCTGGAAATACAAGATGAAAAGTAAAAGTAAAAGCGAAACAATAAAAGTACATGCTCAAAGAGATTATTTATGTACAGTCCTAGACTAATAAAATACTTTACATGGGGCTAGGTGAAAGCAAACTTCCACCATAGCCATTCAAGCAGCTTTCTGAATAGAAGCTCCTTCCTTCTATCGATGATGGATAACAAACGATGTAACCAAGACATCAGAATGGTTACATCCTTTAATTCATCTTCAAGGGTTGGCATGAATATGAAGGTGGGCGGCTCCAAGGCATAAAGGAAATGCCACTCCATGTACTTGCTGACAGGGTCATAGAATGAGTGGCGAATTCCAAAAAATGGGCGACATACAGCCTCCTATGCTACACAGTTATTCACATGTGGCTGAATACCTCTGATAAGCACAGGTGGGTGGACAACTGACGTAGGCTCACTGCTCTCAGGCGGTGGCTGCTCGCTGACTGGCTCTGGACAGAAAATATCTTGTTCCTCTGGTTCTTTCTCTTCTTCTTGTTTGCTCTCCCCCGGGTCAGATTTGTATTCATCAGAAATAGGGACCATGGGATGGATCTGCTTGCTATCATGACAGTCAGTGTCTTCATTGTGATCAAATGTAGGATAAGATTGTTGCTCATCATCACTATAATATTCATCAAAAAGGGGCTGACCTTCATTTCTATGTTCCTCCTCCAGAATAGTGATCCCGTCAAAAATATCCATTTCAGGGACAGTGGTATCCGCTACTTCTGGTTGTTCATACATAATTTTTTTCTCTTTAATCCCAGGTAAAAATATATCGTGAGAAACCCCTTGAAGGAAAAGAGAAAAATCCTCCTCCACAACCATCTCTTCTTTAAAAACGGGGAGGTCTTTGTCATCATAAGTAGGGCTACTAGGAACATCTACTTCAACCCGATACCCAGGTGAGCCATCTACTATAGACCACATCTGCTCTATAAACTCATAATTTTCACAAGAGGCATGTTGATCTTTATGAACATCTAAAAGAACTGGTGCATCTGAAATAATGTCAGATGCATCCGTTCTAGGGCTAGCATAATTAATATCATTCAACAACTCAATATTTTCATAACAAATGTTTTCCTCTACAGTAAAAGATTCATCACAAACATGGTCTACAGGGCCAGCAGAGGCTTCATGAAGCAAAGAAAACTCCTCACAACAGTTTTCAAACAAACAATCAGCTGGATAGTAATCTTTACAAAATGAATTGAAAGTTGTATGAAAACCTGTCAAAGAATGGATGCTTGCAGTGGGAAGAGACCAACACCGATCAAGAGCAGCTCCCTTTAATGAATACCTGAAAATCTTAATCTAGACATCTTCATGCATGATATTAAGTCGATGAATAACCTCATGAAATTCCAGTAAATGCTCAGCTGGTATCTCCGAAAATTTTTCTTGAAATTCAGGGAGGATATCTTCCCATTCATCTCTATCTGGTAGTGGATTAGGAAAACCAACTATCTAGGAAAAGTCACAGAAAGCCAACCTTTGAGCTAAGATATTTTCCATATCGAGTTAGTGGAGTCGTTGATCGATCCTCAGATCATGGAGTCGCCAGGTGAAATATTCACAACTTCGAATATGCCTGGTCCTTGTTCACCATCAAAGGCCATATCTTATGTTGTTGTTACCCCAGGAAGATTCTCAGGCTGAGAAAGCAGCTGCTGAAACCTTCTCGAGAAATCTCTTCTAGGTCAGCTTTCAGGCGTACTAAAGTAGCTGCAACTGAAACAATGATGTGCAAACCTTGGAGTCACCATAGTGGAGTCGCCAGGTGCACAGTAGCAATATTTAAGGGTTCCGATGCCTGATGCACCTTCAGAATCAGAGGCTCAATGTCGTTCTACCCAGGGAAAATCTTCAACTTCGTCCCCGGCAACGGCACCAGAAATGTTAGCGTCAGAAGTCACTCCTGGATTACAGCAGGAGCAGAGCCCAACACCCATCAGTTTTATGTCACGATTTTTTTAATGGGGTGATCGAATGGATAGAGACTCAAGAACATATCTCTCTAACTCAGAAAACCGGGCTTGGTATGTAGAAAACAAGGGAGGTCTTGATCCAACTTCCGTCAGTAAGCTGAGTATAAAATGGGTAGATGGAAGACTTGGTGAGAAGAGTGAACAAGATTACCTCGGGCATCAGGCCTTCGGTAGATTGAGGAGGAAAAACTCAGAAGACAAGAGCCTCTTGACTCCGAGTTTCAAGGAACTGAAAGGTGGCTCGACTGGATCCTCTAATTCCGAGCCATTCAGGTTGAGAAAGCACAAGAACTGATTAGAAACCCTGCGACTATTATAGTGATCCAACCTACATCATCCTATAACAGTGAAACTCAACTGGATCCTCCAATTCTAAGTTGTTCTAACACAGTGTAAACAAAGACATGGAAATAAGTTGGCATTCATAAGGCAAGAAGTCTCAGATGTTAATACATAACCAGAATAGCCAGTGCTTCGTTAAAGCTTTTACAATCGGGAGCCTTGCTCAACCATCGATGCTCTGAAAAATATCAAAACTAAGTATATATATTCCTAAACAATTTCCCAACAGAGGCGTCCTAGACTTTCAGGATGGGGAGTCTCTTCAATCAAATCTGGCATGCACTCCTCTGTCATACGCCATCTTAACTCTACATGGCTCATGCTAAGGGGTAGCTAAGCCCTTAAATGCCGAATTAGCGTGCGCAGACTTCCCCGGTGAGTCAACGACACCAGTATGGCTTCTGTAGGAAAAATAAAGCACAGAGGACCATCTCGAGTAGACTTCCTAACGGGACATCCATACCTTGCAATTAATGAGTGAGGCAAGGTTTCAACCACCCTCTCTCGTCTTCATTCACTCCGAGCAGGTACCGGGATTGAGATCAAGTTGAACTGACACCTGGAGAACACGGTGATCCTTTCTGCAGCTAAACCCGACACTTCAGCCCTTTGTGGAGTTCTTTATATCACCCCCAAGTGACCATGGGCTGTGACCCTGTGCCTATCTTCACAGGTGCTTTCGGCATTTTGTGTTTCGTGGATGGGAGGAGGCTGCTCCTCATGATTCAAAGTTACAATAGGAGAAACAGCGACATGGCTTGATCATGCACCACGCGTCCCCTTGGATGGACGGATGAGATCTTCTCGGCAATACTGTGGGCACGGGCTCTTTTTATTGTCGGTTCCCTCCACATGTAACCATCGGCCAAGGCTTAAGTGCTAGCGCCTCTCGCAACTCGCGTCCTCGCGAGTTGGAGTGTCGAACCTTGGCACTCTCCCTCCACGAAATCCCGAGAGGTGATGGCTCTTTTCCTTTCCACAATTCTCGTGACTCGCGATCTCGTGCAACCAAAGGATATGGTCCGCCCTCCAAACTCATGAACCCCAAGTTCAAGAAAAGAACCCAGGCATCAACTGATCGCGATCAATAACCCTCATTACTTCGTGAGTTCTCCACAGAGAATTCCGACCATTCACCTCTTTGAAAACTTATGCTCTATACTTGGCGTGACTCGACTGACTACAATTACCCACCGACCATCAACCTGCTTCGTCAATTGATCCTTGTCATTGAAATCAAACTGCTCACTTTCTTGACTAGTAACCAGAAATGAGATTTTTTTGTGCTACGCTTGGGCGTTTGTCATGTAGCCTACAGACCTGGATACTCTTACACCTGAGACAAGAATTGTTGCTAATAGAACCAATTCACATTTATCATTCGAAACTCTAGGAAGACAAGGTGAAATATTTCTTCTATGAAACATGCAACTGGATAGTGGTGTCGATACACACTACTATATTTGGTCACCCACCTCCTATAATTTCAGATAAAATTGTGCCTAACTTGGGCAGCATGGCACAATGGTACATCAAGGAACACTTCTCCTATATCAGGGTTTTTGGCTGTTCAATTCCTCCAGATGCTCTACCGCAATTTTTACCAAACAGACTATTGTGCCGTGAGGTCGCATGAAAAAGTATACTCGGCGGGATCAACAAAGAACTCAAAGCAGTACAAAAAATGGTATGGCCATCTTTTCCCTTACATATTGGTGCATTTTCTTTATTAGATTTTGTCCACTCCAAAGTGGAGGTCACGACCTTAGAAGAAATAAAGCTGGTAAACATTGAATTCAAGAAGAACGACCCGCAGAAGGTCGTGAGTAACCACATGGCCATTTGCGGTCTGAAAAGGTACGAACACGAGGATTCTCCTCAAGATGAGATTTTTCGAGGAGTGAGATCTTTTCCGAAGGTCTTAGGTTGTGTTCGAGCTTTGTCACCCGAAAAAACGATTGAATTATATGACCTTCAGAGGCACCGAAGAAGTAGCCTCCCTAAAGTGTTACAAGGGGGAGTCTCGACGTCTCCAAATACATAGCAAACAGAGACCTAAAGTTTAGAAGCTGTAAACTCGAGAAAACAAGAAACCCAAGAAAACTTAGAGGAAACTGAGATCTCGGCCCAGAAAGAAGATACCTCGGAGACAGATGTATCAAGTAATCGGGCCAAAGATCAAGTAGAGACATTAACAAATAAAGGAGAAGGTAGGCCATTGTCTACACCAGATAAATCAACTACAGATGCGATCAGAAAACAATCTTCCATAGAAATCAGCAGCCTCATTCAGTTTATCACGCCTTTACAGTTCACCAGAGGGAACCTCGATGCAGAGGTAGTATTTATATACGATTTCACGCCTATTCCTATAGAAGAGATACCTCCTTCCAATCTATTTTTTAGCAAGAAAAGGAAAGCTATGGTGAAGAGAGAAACGCACCAAAGGGCGGGTGCTGTGGTCAAAATACACAGTGTACTAATTGATGGAGAAGCCTTAGAAGAGGTAGAATTCATTGAAGAAGTAGCAGGTTCATTGGGGGCTTATGCAACGACCAACCAGTTTTCGGTTGGAACTTTAAAAGAACAACTGAAGCAAAAAGACCTTCTAATAAACCAATTACAAAACCAAATAAAAAATGTAGAAGAGGACATCAAAAGTGAGGTCAACAAGGGCTTCAAGAAGATGAGAGCCAACAACAGACAATAAATTGAGCAACTTAAATCCAACCTTGAGTAGATACACAAGACTGCCCAAGCAAGCCAAGGACGGGTCATCTAGCAAGAGGAGTTGGTACGGAAACTACAAGACAAATTAAGCTCTACTGAAAGCATGGTTGTAGATATAATAGTGTTCCAAGCTCAGGCACTGGAAGTGCGAAAGAAACTGAAAGAAGCACAAAAAAGCCTGCTCTTTAAGGTAGAAATCATCCAAAATCATTTTCAGGTGATAGATCAAGCATTAAGTAATATTGTTTTAAGAGAGAGAAAGGATATCGTTGACTGGACTACCTTCCAAGAAGCGGTTATATCATCAGCAAAAGAAGGAATAGCTATGGCTTTTGGATTGTCCATTTCATAGCAAACTAGAGGTGATATCATACTAAAGGCTTGGGAGTCTAACATATTTGAAGGTAGGAAATGGCTAAGGAAGTGAAAGAATCTTGTGAAGAATCTTTTGGTTTACTCAACAAGGAATTATTGGGCCTTGATAAAGAAGATAGATCTGAAATACTAGGTTAGATTGATATAGCCAAACATCTGTTGAACATTAAGACAAATATGGAAGAGGCCCAAGTTGAAATATCACAGATAAAATCGATTGATATTGGTCAAATAGATAGGTGGCTGGTGAAGCCTAATCTACAACTACAATCTATTATTTCAGAATATAGATGAATAGAAGAGAGATTGCCTTAGATGGAAAAGAAATTATATACTTTTGAGGCTAATAACTTAACAGAATCCTCCAGGTTGGTAGCTCAATTTGTGGGTAGATGCATCAAATGTATTGAGCAGGGAAAGGGAAGTACCTCTAGAAACCAAAGATACAATCCGTGTACATTAGCTATTTCAGGGCTAGAAGACAGGAAAGGAAAATGTTTGTGCCAACATAACGAGAAGATCAAGAAGAATGCAAATGAATCATTTTGGCTTCCATATTTTGTAATTTTAATTATTCTAAAGATAGATAAATTCCAACCGTTTGAGGTTGAGAACTTTTGTATAAATGCTTATTCAAAAGAGTGAACAAAGGTTGCTTCTTACCGGTTGTAATTGAGAAAACTCTCCTCATTGATAATTAATACAAGTTCAAACCAGAGATTCCACATTTCGTCCATTTGAGTTATGTGTTCTTATGTCTTTCCACATTCCAGCATCTTTTTACATATTTCCTTGATGAATGCCTGATCTCAATTTAGTACAACATCTACTGTGATTATATTTATTTAGTTATCTGATAACAAACAGTTTTTCCTCTATATTTACTATTAGTAGATACAAGACCTATGAGTTAATTAGATTCTTGCATTTTATGCTTCATTTAAGGTTACATTATCTATTTTCTTCTTCTGTAACAAAGTAATATTCTTCTGTATTTGATGACTTGCTTTGTCTAACAACTTTATGTTTTTCTCTCATTACATCCAATATTTTCAAATTTAACTCAGACACGAAAAACAACATCTGAGTTGTTATACTATTAATTCAAATTAAGGAATTGTTCTCACATAACTGAGGTAGAAAAATCAAACATTAAAACTTTCCTTATTTCCTGATTCCTGACATTATGCTTTGAGCCTTAAGTATAAACTTAGGAACAACATCTTTTTGGCGTCGTTGTTGGGGACGGAGAAACGAAGTTATTTTTCCCTGGGAGAACGACATTGTAAGTTTCTCTCTTTGATAGTGAACAAAGATTGAATACATTATAAGGTTTAAGTTTTATTTTTCACTTGGCGACTCCACAATTAATAAATTGGTAATTGGTCGAAGGAATACAAGACAAAACCTAGATGATAAGCAAACCACGCCTATTTCTGACCCTGAAAAAAAATTAAAACCAAGGGGATACCTCAAGCAGGCCATTGCGTCCACAAGTAAAGTTTACCAACCTAAACCCACATAGTCTAATGCTAAGGTTCCACTTGAACCGTTAACTCGGCAAGAAGTTTCCACCCAAAATATTTTTGGAGAAACATCAGCTGATAGAATTGAAGCCAAAATCATAAACCTCAGATTGGTTTTATTCGAGATAAAGGCCGAAACCGATTCAACTAACTCCTTTGATAATAAAGGCAAAGAGACCATCTCAATACCTATTTCGATTGATATTCCATCAGTTCTCGAAGTAAAATTTCCAACTTCCTAAAGTTTTGAAGAATATATCATACACTCGGATTCGACTCTCGCTGGTTCTCCCGTTTACATATCTTGCAAGTCTAAAGAACCCAGTCCTCGTCTCTCGTTTCCTCCCTTTTCAATTTTTCTGTCTCCTGACAGTCAGTTCCTGGAACCTCTTTTACTTCATCCCGAAGTAACTAAAAGGTCACTTCACATCTTTGAAAACCCTCTCTACAATCTCCAAGTTTCATCCCCTAGATTATCAATGGTTTCTACCAGAGGAGGTGGCACCGACGGAGGTGGTGTCAGAGGTGGCGAAGGTGGAGGAGGACATGGTGTCAGAGGAGGAGGAGGAGACGGTCAAGGACCACCCCCACCTTCTAGAATTTTCGCTAAAGTAGCTGCTAGATATGCTCCTTTGGTCCTCCCAGTTTCCCTCCATGATTTACCTGAGAACTATATGAAAAAACTGCAAAAGTTTACAGGAGAGGGAGACCTAACCGCGATTGAGCACATAAATTTCTTTGATCAATTCATCGATATTGTTGGCCTCGAGCATGAGGATGTTTATTCATGACTATTAGTCCAAACTTTCGAAGGACAAGTAAGAACTTGGTTCTAAGGACTTCTGGTAAGTTCAATAGGATCATATGACAAGTTAGAAAGCATTTTTCTCAGACAATGGGGAGAAAGAAAAGATCATCTTTATTATTTAACCAAGTTTGGAGCTTTGAGAAAGAAAAATTTAGAAACAATTCTCGAATTCACTCAAAGATTTAATAAATTATATAGCAAGATCCCAGCTGAGGTTAAACCTTCCCAGCCCATAGCAAAGGTAACTTTCGTCGGGGCTTTTGAACCCTATTTTTCTCTACTATTGAGAGAAATAAGAGTTGTTGACCTCACTAGAATGCAAGACGATGTTGTAGAAATAGAGTCAAATATGATGGCATCAGGAAAATTAAAAAATAAAGTCGAAACAGGAAATAAAGAGACTAGACGATACAGAGAACAAGTAGGACCCTCCGGACATGGTAGGTCCTCGGAAGATAATATGGATGACATGGAAAAAATAATTAAAGAATTATCAAACAAAATTTCGAAGATGGAACTGGATCAATCTAAAGCATATTAGTTCACTAGAAAAGATTTCAGGAGGAACCCTAACCCTCAAATACAACAAAGAAAAATTAAAAATTAAGATCAAAATATTCAAGCCCCCCCTTAAAAACGAATTTTTTATAGGAGGAGATGACATGCAAGAATTTGAGGAGTTAGAGGAAGACATGAATAATCTTGACGATGATTGTCAACAACCTCATTTGACAAGGCAAGATTATGAAAGGTCTTTAAACGAAGAACATCGGTCTAATAAGGATGATAGCATAAATATTACAAAAGATTATTGTTATCAAGGAATCACCGATCATATATTGGTCGAGCTCCAACAGAAGTATAACTTAAGGCCTAGAAATAAAAATATGACAAATTCCCAACCGAAGATAATCTTGCCAAGAGGTGAAGCGGATGAGCCAGCTCCAAAAGCGGCTGAAACACAGACTACCAAAATAAAAGGAGCCGACTCATAGACTGCTAAGATAAAAGCAGTTAACCCACAGACTGCCAAAATAAAAACAATTGAAACACAGACTGTCAAAACAAAAGTAGTTGAAACGAAAGCAACACATACTAATACATCAGAAAAAAAGGAGATAGAAATCCAAACCAGAGAAGTCGATAAGACAACGGGAAGTTTCAATCTAGAAAATGAGATTAATAAAATCAAGATCCCCATACCTCTGGTTGAACTGGAAAAAAACCCCACATACAAAAAACAATTTGTCAAAATGATAATTTTTTCAGATATTGAAATTCAGGCCGACGTTATAAATTTGGAAGATGATAAACCGAATATAATTTTTGGTCTGCATTTTGAAGGTGCTAGAGATACTATCGCTCCTTTCTACATTACGCTAATTGTGCATGATCATCTGCTCCATAATTGCATGTTGGATTCTGGAGCTTCCCATAATGTGATGCCCAAAGCTATTATGGATAGACTTGGTCTCGAAATTACCAGACCATACGGAGATCTGTATTCCTTTGATTCTAGAAAAGTTAAATGTATGGGCATGATTAAAGATTTAGTGGTTAATCTTGTGCAGGTTCCAGTAAAAAGTTTTTTAATGGATGTGGTTATTGTTGATATCCCTCCAAAGTATGGCATGTTGTTATCCAGGTCTTGGGGCGCCAAGCTTGGAGGATCCCTTTAGTTTGACATGACATACGCTACAATCCTGATCTTCGGCGGACAGTTCACCCACTTGTACAAAGAAACAAGGCTGGCATTTACAGGAAGTGATCCACATAATCCAAATAATTACCATGTTTATGTCACAGATCAGGATTTAGGAAATTGTATTTTATCAATTGATGATGATATAGATGAATGTATAAAAAACAATTGTACAAAAAAAGAAAAAATAGAAGAGACAAATAAAAATGTATATAGTACTGGAGTTTGGAAAATGTATTTCAATGGTGCTTCGTCTTGTGAAGGAGCAGAAGCTGGAGTGATTTTTGTGGCACCCGGAGACAATTTTGTTATCCATTTCTCTTACAGTATATAATGGGACATCGTTTACACCAATAATTTATGTGAATACGAAGCCCTCATCTTAGGATTAGAGGCTGCCAAAAAGTTGAAAATTAAAAACTTGGAAGTTTATGGTGATGCAGAATTAATAGTAAAACAAATAAATCGGCAATATCGAGCCAAACACCCGAGGTTGAGGTCTTACAGAAATTGGGCTTAGGATCTTATTGAATTTTTTTTCTCATCGGTTAATGTTCACACATCCCCAGAACAGAAAATCAACGGGTGGATTCATTGGTCGAAGCAGCCTCAACGTTTGTACCCCACACTGTTTTCAAACTGAAGTATCACATAGAAATGAGGCATAGACCCTCAATACCGAACAATACACAACACTGGTAGGTCTTCGAAGATGATGAACAAATCAGACAATTCCTAGAAATGGTGGGTGACTTTGCTGAAACACATATTGACCAAGAAAATCAGAATGACCCTGCTTGGACCATGCAGGAAGGGGAAGACCCTCAGGAGTTCCACGATAAGATCGCTAATCACCACATGTTGATATTGAAAAATAATCAGATCCGTAAAGGTCTGATTCCTTTGGAAATATTATTTGATCATGATGACATTCCCTTAAAGTCTACTTTGCAGCCCTAGCCTTCAGAGGTCGAAGATTGTGATATAGGCACCAAGGAAACTCCTAAGCTAGTAAAAATATCTAAATACCTTCCCCCTGAAATGAAAAGAAAATATGCAGAGTTACTCAAGCAGTATAAGGACGTTTTTGCCTAGTCTTATGATGAATTAAGAACTTATGATACCACCGTAATCGAACACAAAATTCCTCTAAAGCAGGGTGTTAAACCATTCAGACAAAAGCTCAGACAGATAAATCCCATACTACTACCTGTAATAGAAAAGGAAGTAAAAAATATCCTAGAGGCTAAGATCATTGTACCACTCAGATATTCTGAGTGGGTATCCAAACTAGTTCTGGTCAGAAAGAAAAACGGTGAAATCAGACTGTGTTTAGATTTCAGAAATTTAAAAAAATCATCTCTCAAAGATAATTATCCATTACCTAAAATGGATCACATATTGGAAAAAGTGGTTGGAGCAAATATAATTTCTATGATTGACGGATTTTAAGGCTACAATCAAATTGCAGTACACGAGGAAAGAGAAGACAACGTTCACCACCCCATGGGGTACCTTTATGTATGATAAAATGTCATTCGGCTTGATGAACGCAGGAGCCACTTTCCAACGAGCTATGGACATCGCCTTCATCAGTGAAAGAAATAAGTTTGTTGTCATTTATTTTGATGATCTAACCGTGTTTTCTAAATCTGATGCAGAGCACCTAGTACACCTCAAGTAGATGTTTGAAAAATGTCGAAAATTTGGTTTGTCTCTGAATCCCAAGAAATCTCATTTTACAATGAAAGAAGGTAAACTCTTGGGCCATATAGTATCTAGAGATGGACTTAAAATCGACCCGAAAAGAATTGAAGCTATAGATACTATAAATATTCCTAGAAATAGAAAGGAGATCCAATCATTTTTAGGAAAAAATAATTTTTTAAGAAAATTTATCCCGAACTTCGCTGAAATTGTAAAATTGATTACAAATATGCTCAAGAAGGATAGGAAATTCAGATGGGTGAAATTGTAAAATTGATTACAAATATACTCAAGAAGGATAGGAAATTCAGATGGGCGATCGAAGCCAAAACGTCATTCGAACGCATCAAGAAGATTATAGGTGAAGCATCGGTGCTGGAAAGCCCAGATTATCTGAAAGAATTCTTAATTTTCTCATTCGCATATGAACACACAATTGCATTCGTACTCCTACAGAAGAACGAAGAAGGGTTTGAACAACCAATAGCATTCTTCAGTAAAATCCTTAGAGATGCAGAATTGAAGTATGATATACTGGAAAAGAAGGCATATGCAATGGTGAAAGCCCTAAAGGCTTTCAGGACCTATGTACTACATTCTAAGATAATTGCATATGTACCCACCAGTTTCGTTAAAGATATATTGGTCCAACTCGATAGTGATGGAAGGAGGGGCCGATGGCTTGCTAAGATATAAGAATTTGATCTGGAGGTGAAACCAGCAAAGCTCGTCAAAGGACAGGGTTTGGCTAAGCTACTAGTCGAATCTAATTTCAGAGCGCTTGGAATAAACCATTTGCAAGCCTACGAAGAAATTCCATATATAGAAGAAATTGATGATCAAATACCTACAACTCAAATCCAGGAGAAGTTTTCTTCTTCAACATGGTAGAAAGACATGGTCTCTTACCTTATAACTATGTAATGCCTAGGCGATATGACTCCTTCCAAAGATACAACGTTGAAGCTGTGCGCAGTAAAATATTGTATCATGAATAGCCAATTATATTGGAAGGATCCTCTGGGATTTTTACTAAGCTGCTTAGTAGAATCTGAAACGAAGGGAGTCATAAATGAATTTCACGAAGGAGTGTGTGGAGGACATCACGCATGGAGAGCGATGACCTATAAAATCCTGAGAGTTGGATATTATTGGCCTAAATTGTTCACTGACATGAATGTTAAAGTCAGATTCTGCAACCCATGCCAATTATTTTCAGGCAAGCAAAAGCTTCCCGCATTACCTTTGGTCCTAGTTAAAACAGAAGCCTTGTTTCAACAATGGGGGCTGGATTTTATCGGTGAAATAAAACCACATTCTAGCATGCAACACAATTGGATCCTAACCGCTACAGATTATTTCGCCAAATGGGTAGAAGCCTTTCTGACCAGAAACGCTACTGATTCTGTGGTGATAAATTTCTTAGAGGAAAACATTTTATCTAGATTTGGTTGTCCTCAGAGGATAGTTACAGATAATGCCCAGGCATTTAAATCTATGGTGATGGTTAGTTTTTTCCAAAAATACAATATCGTACTGGGCCATTCCACAACGTACTATCCTCAAGACAATGGATTGGTTGAATCTTCAAATAAAAGCTTGATCACCATAATTAAGAAAGTGTTGAACAAAAATAAGAAAGCCTGACATGTGCATTTGAAATATGCTTTGTGGGCGAATCAGATAGGCACCAAGAAATCGATCAGGATGTCCCTTTTTCAAATGGTGTATGGGACTGACGTGGTACTACCCATAAACCTAGCTCTGCATGTAATGAAAATCTAGCAAGATGAAAAGGAAGAACCAAATCATGTCACCAGAAGAATAAATCAAATTGATCGAAGTCCAGCAAAATAGGGCTGAAGTGGATGAAAAACTTCATAGGTATCAAGATAACATGAAAGCCTTGTTTGACCAAAAAGCTAAAGATAGGTAATTCCTCCCTGGTGACCTGGTTTTAAAATGGGATGCTAAGAAGGAAGATTCAGGAAAGCACGACAAATTCGACCATCTCTAGTGTGGACCTTTCAAACTCATAGTTTCTGAAGGGAAGAATTCATTTTTACTGGAAAATCTGGATGGTAAAATCCTGAATGCCCCTATCAACAAGCGTTACCTGAAGCATTTTATACAATAATTGGTTTCCAAACTCTCATTGTACATACCAGTTTGATTTATTTATTTTTTGATTTACAGTTTTTCATTTCTTCGGTAAGTTTTTACTTTCACTATAAATAAAATCAGGTTAGTTGATTTCATAAAAACAAAAAAATATAAAAATAAGTAACACATAGAGTTCTGGTTCGCGTAAGTTCCTGACATTGTTCATATTATTGTCATGCAGGATACTTGCCAATAGCCGAGAAAAAAGAGACTTCGAGAACCGACCTTTAAGTATCAGAATATTGACTTTCTCTCGAAACAGTTGTAAGGTAGCTAGAGAGGTAGTGGGGGGGGCCAGGGGGGCCCATAGTGATAATAGTGGAAGTCATTCAATGTAAGGTGGACTAGGTCCACTATATTATTAAATAAGGCCCACTATGGTAGTTAGATATAATAAATGGGTAATTAGATATAATAAATGTAAGAGGACTTCTTATAAGGTTCTACTTCTAGAAAATTTCTCCTCTAGAATGTTCTTAGGTGATGATAGCACTATATAAAGGGGTTCAAGCAATGTAATGAGACATGAAGAGAATTATTGTATTTGGAGCTGAAGCTCATTAGGAGGCTTCCCCCTCGAAGAGGCAAGTGAACAGGAGAGGATACCTTCCATAATAGGATCCATTGTATGGTGTTGCCCTACCTCAAGGGTTTTGATATAATAAAGTGTGGCTTCTTATATCTTTCTTAGTGGATCTATCGTGTATTCAGTATTTTTGGTGATTATATTTGTAGATCTATTCAGGTTCTTAACAAGTGGTATCAGAGCACTTTCCTTGGGCAGACATTGTGAGCAAATGTTTTTTACTTTTGCAGATTTTTTTTCAGAGAAAAAAAAAAAGGGCCGCGACATTCTCGAAGTTTTCGATATATTTCTGTGCAAAATTTGCTGAAAGGGGTTGTAGATCTGATTTCCTCTTAGAAAAACACCTAATTTAAAAAAAAAAAAATCGTTCGAAACGGAGTCCGGGAAGTCAAGATATTGAAGTTTTAAAATCTGCAAATTTTCAGGATTTTTTCCGCGAACGGTGGTGAGAATTTTTTTTATTTATGTAGCATATGGAGGCTGAATTTGCCCAAATAAATTATAGATTTGATTTCCTCTCACAATTTCACCCAATTTCAAAAAAAAAATCATTCAAAATGGAGTCTGGGAAGTGAAGTTACGAGCATTTTAACTTCAACAGTTTTTTAGGGTTTTTCTAGAAAAAACCGCGATTTTCTGCCGTAACTTATTGGGTGAGTTCATAGGATGCTCAGATGGCTATTTTTTCTCAAAACCTGAAATAAATTATTGAATCATTCAAAGCCCAATTGTTTCACACGTTGGATGACAGATTGGATGCATTTGTACATGGTCTCACAGACAGCCTCATAAACGGCCTCAATGATAGTTTTCGTAGTATTCAAGATTCATTGAATAACATGCAGGAGAGATTTTTTATGGAGGGCCTTAGGGATAAATATAATCAAGAAATATATGTTTGGTATGATTTTGAGGCGGATTGTGATGATTGGTATATGGATAGTTGTCATTTCTAGAATGACAACCACTTTCATATTTTATTTGATGACTCTACTGCACCTTCTGTAGAGAACATCAATGTCCCACATCAGGAGCTAGTTACCATCATTCAGTCTACATATTCTACAGTGGTATTATTCAGTCCAGATTCTGCTACGACCCTTTTCCACTATGTGGATGGATCTTCTTATTTGGATCCACATGATAGGTGTCAGTCTTTGGAGCATCATTTGGAGTTGGTTATTGGGTTTCACAATCTTCCACGGGGAGTTCACATGAGCACTTGGACATGGGACCCAGGCTTACAATGGTGGTTTGACTACTTCAGCATGGTGGATTTCCTTTCTATATGGGACATTGGTTCTTCAGTCTTCTTCAGCATTATGGTCCACAATTATCCATGGGACCCTAGTATATGGTTGTACATCAAGCATTGAGGACAACGCTTTCATAAGGGGGATGGAATGTAAGGTAGCTAGAGAGGTAGTGGGGGGGCCCAAAGGGCTCACAGTGATAATAATGGAGCTCATTCAATGTAAGGTGGACTAGGTCCACTATATTATTAAATAAGGCCCACTATGGTAGTTAGATATAATAAATGGGTAATTAGATATAATAAATGTAAGAGGACTTATTAGAAGGTTCTACTTCTATAAAATTCCTACTCTAGAATGTTCTTAGGTGATGGTATCACTATATAAAGGGGTTCAAGCAATGTAATGAGACATGAAGAGAATTATTGTATTTGGAGTTGAAGCTCATTAGAAGGTTGCCCCCTCGAAGAGGCAAGTGAACAGGAGAGGATCCTTTCCATAATAGGATCCATTGTATGGTGTTGCCCTACCTCAAGGGTTTTGATATAATAAAGTGTGGCTTCTTATATCTTGCTTAGTGGATCTATTGTGTATTCAGTATTTGTGATTATTATATTGGTAGATCTATTCAGGTTCTTAACAACAGGTGACAAATAATAGTTTACTTGGTTGAAAATATAAGAGTAAATCTAAGGTATGAGCTTCTGCCCTGTTTAAATTTTCAAAGAAATATCATTTAGTATGACAGAGGTCTCATATGTAGAAATATTTTCACCTAATCTATAACCAGATAAATAAAAATTATGTTTAAAATTGTCAAGAGTTTTCTCTGGATAAAATAAAAAAATGAAATAAAACTTGTAATAAAAAATAAGCAATAAGAAGACCTAAAAGAAAAAGTTTCAAGAATTGAGTATAAAGTTTGCATAAGAGTGATCGTACTTATAGTAGAACATATGAATCCTCATTTTGTTCCCCCGCTCATTTTCAAAGTTGTATTTTCATGTGATTCTTGATATCATCCCATGGTATTCATAGAGGAAAAAGGGTCTCACCTTAGCTCTGAAAACTAATAAACAAATCTTAAAAAACAAGAATAGGTAAAAATTTCTTATGGTTCCTCTGACTTTAACTGAACAAAAAGTATGTCTAGGCTAATCTTGACTCTCTTAGCCCTTTTAACAGGTTTGAACTAATTAGTTTCTCTCAAGGAAAGTCCCTAGAAAATCAAAACTCCTAGTGAGAACTTCCCGATAGGCAAAGATATCTTTAAGATTAGAGGAAGATTAGTTTATAGTAATCATAGTGAGTTGACAGACCTTTGTTGCTAAATTATAAGCAAATATCATCCCTGGTATATTGTATACAAATTGATTGTCCCCACTTCATGTTTTAAAAATATAAGACAGGTGGTGAAAGAAAATTCATAAAATGATTGCCCCCATCTAGTCCAAAAAAGAGATGATGAAAGGAAATTCATTAAATGATTTCCCTAATCTCAGCAATTAAATGAAAAATTACTAATTGAAGTGGTGAAAGAAAATTCAATGTGGTAAATTAGATAACTTCATCGGGGTACTGAATAGGCTCGTTGGTAGTGAAGCAATGTCTACGATATATGCAAGGCTGTTATACATGAATATAATGTACTCTAATAACTAGTTCTCTTTTCGACTAGATCTACATTCTAAGCTAACACGGGACTCCCTGACTAAAAACACTGAAATTACTTTACCTTGATGCGAACAAAATCGAACAAAGCCTACTAGAACGTTTAAGGTTGTTTGATTATCCTAAGCAAATCTGAAGTCAGTTTTAAGAAAAGGAAACCATTGATGAGCCTAAACTCGAGATCAGTTAATGATTAAGTTTTGAAAGTTTTCAGAGATAAGGATGAAATCTTAAGTCTTTTTGTGTGCCATCTTTCAAAATGTGTTTCACAAAAATGCAATAATGACTCCATTTACCCAATAAATCCACTTGGTCTATTGTTCTTCTCGTCCCGTAGGGAGATGACATCCCTAGATGGAGCCTATGTTGAAACATATATATTTTTCTAAACTTTAGACTTAAATAAGTTTAATTCTTGTTTAAATAAAGACAAATGCGCACTTGGATATCACCATTGATGAGGACTTTTGTTTAATCCAATGATCTGAAGTTCTTAAAATTTATGGAGCTGCCCACTAGTGAAAAGGTCAAATCGCTAAAGACAGTCTTCAAAATGTCGGGTTTCGGGGTTTTGCAGGCCTAACAATCCAACATGTAAAGAATCTCAATGTCCCGACATGCGAAATCGCAAAACTGCGATAAGTTTTAAGCCATGTTAATTAAAGCATTAAAAGCGATTAATACTAATTAATCACATCGTGACTTCACGATTCATAAATCCTGCCTCGAGCGGCCACTAAAAGTCCCGATACCCGAAATCCTTGAAGTTAATCACGATTAATTAAGAAGTTAAAACATGATTAATGTTAATTAATCAATTGTGACTTCATGTTTCAGAGATCATAGCTTGAATTAATATGGGATAACCCCAGGATCGAAAACCCGAAATAGATTAAGATTAAACACGGTTAATTAATAGGATAAACTTGATTTATTAACACATTAACCGATCTTATCTCCTGTTAAGTTTACGTTGATTTGTTATGCGGGTAAATTCAAGTTTCCTCTATGATTTTCCCATATTACGAAGTATTAACCATTAATGACATTAATAGCTAATTTAGGGAAATGATTTCAAATAAGATCTTGCTTTATCGCCCAAATCTTTTTACAAAAGGAATTAAACGCATTGTCAGTGAAGATCTACACAGACTGATACGCTTAAGGCAAAGAGGATTTTTTCATTTTTGAATTACATTCTCATTTTCACATAGCTGGTTTAGCGAAATAATCAGTTTTATGCATTCTTATTTTTTGTAACAAATAATAGAACTCTAAGACTCGATACCATGGCTCCATGGAAAACTCCTAAAGCGATTGGTGAAAGTTCAGGCCAGAGCTCGGAGTTTTTCTCTGACACCTCGCCCAAAAGAATAGACACAGTTAAAACCTGGACGCATGTATTCAACATCCTACAGTACGAACTGGTAAATTTCCTAGATGATTCAAGCGACAACGAAAAGGAAGACTTATCTATCAAATACAATACTATTGCTCAGTCAGAGCTACATAAGGTAGCAACAAGGCCGCGGATTTTACCCTACAATGATATTATTGGATGGGCACTAGATCATGTGGATATACCAACCAGAACTATATTCAATTCTCAAAAGGTAGTTGTTGGGTCATATTGGCCAGAACACATACAGGTGATGTACAAATTGTCTCCAACACCAAACTACATTTATAATGCCAATTTCTTAGTGGATTTTAACAAGAAGGAGTGTGATCAATATGGAAAAAGCCTTTCTGACTTGATCAAGGACTGGTATTCACACCCCGAAAGGTTCAGAGATGATACTCACGACACATACTTGATCTCATCATTAGAACCGCAGTTCATGTATATAACAATGATGATGTGTAGACTATATGGGAAAGAGAACACAACCCATTTCTTTCTACCATGGTTACCCATTATACAGATAGTAGCGGAAGGGTATTCCTTTGACTAGGCCAAGATATTGTTGGACAGTCTGGCTAGTGAAATTACAGAATATCGGACACAAAAAACAAGGGGAAATCAGCTTCATTCTTCATGTCATCTTATATTATGGGCGCCATCTATTTCATGACGCCTTTCCCGATGATGGGTTGGAGCTAGACTCCAAGTAGAGCAGAACCAATTCACATTTATCATTCCAAACTTTGGGAAGACAAGGCAAAAGATTTCTTCTATGAAATCTGCAACTGGGTAGTGGTGTCAATAAACACTACTATATTTGGTCACCCACCTCCTAGAATTTCAGACAAAATTGTGGCTAACCTGGGCAGCGTGACAGACTAGTACATCGAGGAACACTTCTCCTATATCAGGGTTTTTTGTTGTCCAGTTCCTCCATATATTATGCCGCAATTTTTACCAGACAGACAAGTGTGTCGCGAGGTCACACGACAAACTGTACTCGGTGGGATTCGCAAAGAACTCAAAGCAATACAGAAAAAGGTATGGCCATTGTTTCCCTTACACATTGGTGCATTTTGTTTATTGGATTTCGGCCACTCCAGAGTGGAGGTTGCGGCCTTATAAGAAATAAAGCTAGTAAACATTGAATTCAAGAAGCACGACCCACAGAAGGTCGTGAGTAACCACATGGCCAGTTGTGGTCTGAAAAGGTATGAACACGAGGATTCTCCTCAGGAGATATTTTTCGAGGAGCGAGATCTTATCCGGAGGTCTTAGGCTGAGTTCAAGCTCTATCACTCGAAAAAATGATTGAATTCTACGACTTTCAGAGGCACCGAAGAAGTAGCCTCCCTAAAGTGTTACAAGGGGGAGTCTCGATGTCTCCAGATACACAGCAAACGGAGACCTGAAGTTCAGAAGCCGTAAACTCTAGCAAACAAGAAACCTAGGAAAACTTAGAGGAAACTAATGTCTCAACCTAGAAAGAAGATACCCCGGAGACATATGTATCAGGTAATCAGGCCAAATATCAAGCAGAGACATTAACAAATAAAGGAAAAGATAGGTCATTGTCTACACCAGATAAATCAACTACAGATGCGACCAGAAAACAGTCATCCACAGAAATCGGCATCCCCATTCAGTTTATCACGCCTCACCAGAGGGAACCCCGATGCAGAGGTAGTATTCATAGATGATATAATGCTTATTCCTATAGAAGAGATACCTCCTTCCGATTTCTTTTTCAGCAAGAAAAGGAAAGTTGTGGTGAAGAGAGAAACGCACGAAAGGGCGAGTGTAGCGGTCAAAAGAGACAGAGTACTAATTGATGGAGAAGCCTTAGAAGAGGTGGAATTCGCTGAAGAAGTAACAAATTCATTGGGAGCTTATGCAACGACCAACCAGTTTTCAATTGGAACTTTAAAAGAATGGATGAAGCAAAAAGAGGATGTCAGAAGCGAGGTCAACAAGGGCTTCAAGCAGATGAGATCCAGCGACAGACAAGAAATCCAACATCTTAAATCCAACCTTGAGGAGATACACAAGATTGCCCAAGCGAGCCAAGGACGGGTCATCCAACAAGAGGAGTTGGTATGACAACTACAAGCCAAATTAAGCACTACCGAAAGCATGGTTGTATATATAACAGTGTTCCAATCTCAGGCACTGGAAGTGTGAAAGAAACTAGAAGAAGCACAACAAAGCCTGCTCTCTAAGGTAGAAATTGTCCAAAATCATTTTCAGGTGATAGATCAAGCATTAAGTAATATTGTTTTAAGAGAGAGAGAGAGGCTATCGTTTCCCAAACTACCTTCCAAGAAGCGGTTATATCATCAACAAAAGAAGGAATAGCTATGGCTTCCGGATTGTCCATTTTAGAGAAAACCAGAGGCGATATCATACTAAAGACTTGGGAGTCCAACATAGTTGAAGGTAGGAAAATGGCTAAGGAAGTGAAAGAATCTTGTGAAGAAGATTTTGGTTTACTCAACAAGGAATTATTGGGCCTTGATAAAGAACATATCTCTGGAATACTGAGTCAGATTGATATAGCCAAACATCTGCTCGGAATTAAGACAAATATGGAAGAGGCCCAAGTTGAAATATCACAGATAAAACAGGTTGATATTGCTCAAATAGATAGATGGCTAGTGAAGCCTAATCTACAACTACATTCTATTATTTCAGAAGATAGACGAATAGAAGAGAGATTGTCTTAGTTGGAAAATAAATTATATACTTTTGAGGCTAATAACTTAACATAATCCTCCAGGTTGGTAGCTCAATTTGTGGGAAGATGCATCAAATGTATTGAGCAGGGAAAGGGTAGTACCTCTAGAAACCAATGATACAATATGTGTACATTATCTATTTCGGGGCTAGAAGACAGGAAAGGAAAATGTCCATGCCAACATAATGAGAAGATCAAGAAGAATGCAAATGAAGCGTTTCGGCTTCCATATTTTGTAATTTTAATTATTCTAAAGATAGAGGAATTCCAACTGTTTGAGGTTGAGAACTTTTGCATAAATGCATATTCGAAAGAATGAACAAAGGTTTCTTCTTGCCGGTTGTAATTGAGAAAACTCTCCTCATTGAGAATTAATACAAGTGCAGACCAGAGATTCCACATTTCGTCCATTTGAGTTATGTGTTCTTTTGTCTTTCCACATTCCAGCATCTTTTTATATATTTCCTTGATGAATGTCTTATCGCAATTTAGTACAACATCTACTGTGATTATATTTATTTAGTTATTTGATAACAAACAACTTTTCCTCTATACTGTCAATAGATACAAGACTTGTGACTTAATTAGATTGCTACATTTTATGCTTCATTTAAGGTTACATTATCTATTTTTTTCTTCTATAACAAAGTAAGATTCTTCTGTATTTGATGCCTTGCTTTGTCTAACAGCTTTATGTTTTTCTCTCATTACATTCAACATTTTCAAATTTAACTCAAACACGAAAAACGACCTCTGAGCTGTTATACTATTAATTCAATTTAAGGAATTTTTCTCACATAACTGAGGTAGAAAAAACAAACATTTAAACTTTCTTTATTTCCTGATGCCTGACATTATGCTTTAAGCCTTAAGTATAAACTCAGGGACAATAGTTAGTATCAAGATCGTTTTCAATTTGAATTCAAACAACCACATGGATCACTGGATGATTAAGCTCCATCTCAATTCCACAATTGTGGAGAAAGTAAGTGTACTTGAAACAATAATCCAAGGTTATTTATAAACTAAAAAATAAAATTGCACTTACCATTAACATTTCTATAACTAGCACATGCCCATAAGGGAGATATCCCATTAGATTTGTTAAATGCCTTGGAGTGATGGATTCATCATTACTTCAAAATGGGTTTCCTCTAATGTAGGTTGTTTACTGTTAAGTGTGATGTTAGAAGCATGGAAGGAATGAAATGATCTTGTTATCATTAAGCTTCACATTGTATTCAAAATTTTCATTTCTAGGACAACAAACATGTTCCTAATTGCCCACTTTGAATTTAGAAGACATTATATCTTCTTATAATTATTCTTAAATGTATAAAAATAAAAATAAATAAAAATAAAAAAATTATATTTTTTAAACATATTTTGATTATATATTCATTAATTTTGATGATGATTTTACTGATTTGAATAAATCAATCCAAAAAATAGAATAGTTAAACTACTTCTAATAATAAGTGCCTAGAATCGTCCTCCCTCTAGTAACCTCTCCCTCTCTCATCGTAGTTTTGAGAATCAATCACCCTAGCTTTGAGAATGAATGTGTGAAACTAAATATCCAGCGTCGTGTGAATGCTTTTCAACGATATATAGTTTCATGAGCTTTTCAATGTGAACAACGTACCGAGATCATAAAGATCATTGGGCGACCCTAGGAGTTCATGGTCAACAAAGAGTTTCCAATTATCCAATTTCTCATTTTAATAGTCATTTTCCATAATGGAATATGTGAATCCTAAAAATATTTGCACGTGTCATCAATACATGAGGAGTGACGAATCAATGAGATAAGAAATGAATTTTTACCAATTAGCTCCGTGTTGTAACTTGTGTCATAAAGGATATTTGAAATATCAAAATCCTAAAATATTACGTTAGCCCAACAAACGACAAATTAACTAGTGAAATACTTCCATGAATTTTGTCAGGCCTGGAATGTAAGGTAATTACGTGAGGAGTTTGTTATCATTGAAAATTGTCCATGCACGTGCCAAACAGTAAGTGTGGGCCCCTTACCTTTTTCTAAACACGCTTTCCCTTTCACGCGTGTGTTTTAACCTTTGAACCGTCTAATATTGGTTTTTTTTTTTTTTTTTTCCATGTAACACTAACTAATAATTACATAATCATGATTCATCTCATTCATAAAACCTTTTGAGTTACGTTTCAGGAGTGGGGTAACTGATGAGTAATCTTTTTTTGTTATTTTGTTGGCAGGTTTTTTTATAGTTCTATTTTAAATTTTGGGTTAATCTAGAATTCTGATCTGTTTTTTGAGTATTTGAATTGGTTTAAAATGGAACAAAACTCTTAGAATAAAGTTCTGAAATATATAGAACTTTAATCCATGCAAAATTCAAACTACTTCTGAAAATCTAACAAAAGTCAAACTCATTTTTTATTTTTTTTTCTAAAATACATCTATTTACCTCCAAGTTAACCTACACCTACGTTTCATACAATTTGGTCTGTGTTCAAATCCTTACTGTAAATTTATTTTCATAATAGATTCATTGAACGATTTAATAAACTCGAAGCGCAAATTTCTATGTACGTAAAGTTTAAGAATAAAACAAACTCGAGCGAAATATTCAAACTGGAAGTAGGCTAAGTGCATGTACAGAGAAGATTACGGTCCCACCAGATTGCGACTTTCAGTCTAATCTCAACGACAATGGTAGCTTCTTTCGTTGTAATATGCTGTACGCACCTAACAACGCGGTGGAAAAAAGAAATAAAGTTAATTGCTCAGAAACGCGTTGTAACGTACATAAATAATATTTCAGAGATTTGATGATCTGTACGCCTCAACTTCTATGTAGGCAGGAATTTGTAGAGAATTTATGTACGTAAGGATGATTATTTTTAATATATTAATAATAATAATAATTTAATTTTATGGTTTGTTGTATGAGATTCTCTAATTTATGTCTAATTTATGGGACAAGAAACCCTTGAAGTAAAAATTTGACTGCGCGTTGAAAATTGTTGCGACACATTCAGATTGGCCAAGCAGGTTAATTATTTAATCAGTTGCTTTCGACCTAAGAAAAATAAAGTAAACAATGGAAAATGTTGACTTGTATTTAATTTTATGTGGTTAAAGTCAAAAGGCAGAAATCCAGCGTGTCTGGAATGTACGCAGGTGTCTGCCTGACATGCAGAAAGCATTGTAGCTATAAACACATGTTCCACTTTAAACAATTATCATATCGTCAAGATTCAAGCGGTGGAGGAAACAATAAAGAAAAATAGTCCTGCGATTCAAATTAGAAAGGTATGGTTGTTAGCAGGCCATGGAGTCCTGCAACGCTCTGTGTAGTTTGATCTTCCTCTGTGTGATCGGGGCAAGTGAAGGGAAATTCTTTGCACTGCCTTCCAATTGGAAAGTCGCTATTAATAACTCCAACCTCCCTAGATACAGCACCGAGCAGGGGCCCTTCAGAGCAGTCACAGATGGATATGGGAACGCCATAGTTAGCGAGAGTCACAGATTCGGGCTTGGATTTATTGATGTTAATTCTTCTGGCAAATTTGTTCTGTCTGTTGTCATGGGATTGAATCTCACCTCGCTTCCTGCAATGGAGATTTGGACAGCAAACAGAAACAGGACGGTCGCAGAGGGCGCGCTGATCAAGCTTCAGAGTCAAGGGAACCTCGTACTGGAAGACTCCGACGGAACTGTGGTCTGGAGTATCGGTACTGGTAAGTCTAATGGCATTTTAATGGCGAAGAACGGTAATTTTCAGATCTACAATACCACGAATTCTTCGCTTGTGTCTGCGGGTTCGAATCTCGTATGGCAGAGCTGGGATCATCCCACGCATACTCTCGTGCCCGGGCAAGCGCTGAAAAGGGGGCAGGCACTTGTTTCGAATTCATCTGCGACGAATACAAGCGCTGGATCCTATAACCTGGTTATGGAACCGGGAGGGTTGGTTTTATTCTACACAAACTCAAGGCAGGAGCCTTATTGGTCCATGGGGCTGCAAGGGCTGGACTACCAAGGCATTCTCAGGCCCTGCTTTTATAATTCCTCGTCTGTTAGTTCCGAAGCCGTTTATACAGTTCAGAATTTGACGGTTTCGCTCAATGGAGCTGTCGGCAAATCGTCGTCGTCTTCTTCTTCTTCCTGCGCTAATGGGAATCAATCGCTGTCAATGGCTCCTCCTATTTTCGATAATGAAAACGAGTACAAGTTCCTGAGACTTGACGGCGATGGCAGCCTTCGCGTCTACCGGGTCTCTCCGATGCCCGGACAGAATGATGTCAAACACTGGAGATCGGACTACGAACTGGACCCGTCTAATAAGAATTGCAAACTGCCCACAGCCTGCGGGCCTTATGGCATCTGTAACAATGGCCAGTGCAGCTGCCCGGGCTCAGGGACAGACGATGAATTCAACCAAATCCAGAGCCTGGACGTGACGCAGGGATGTTATAGCAGACAAGGTAAGCCGATGTGCAGCCAGCCATCGGCGCCTCGGCATTTCATGAGCCTTGAGGGCGTGGATTACTATCCGAACGACTACCGGAAGCCTGAAGCAAACGTCTCCACCGTCGAAAAATGCAGGAGCCTATGCAATTCCAGTTGCTCCTGCACCGCTGCCTTCTTCCGCAGCAGTTCCTCGTCCTGTTACTTTGCAGACGGCCCGCTGTCGAGCCTGAAATTGACTGCGGACCAGACATACAAGGCGTATATCAAGGTCCTAAATAAGTTGCCTCGTAACGGGACCTCGGGGACCTCGGGGTTTAGTAATTCCCTGAGCATTGGCAGCATTGCTGCGATCACGTTGAGCTCGGCGGCCGCGGCTCTATTCCTCTGCCTGATAACAATCATATTCGTGAGAAGGAGCCGAACAACGGAGTCGGTGATAGACGAAGAAGAGATCGATCTGGAGGAAATGGAGGAGGAAGCCTTCTTGAAGACGCTCCCGGGGCTTCCGCCAAGGTTCACGTATCACGAGCTCAAGGAAGCCACTGATAACTTCAGCAGAAAGCTCGGGACGGGCGGATTCGGATCTGTGTACGAAGGCGTTTTGAAGGACAAGACCGGAGTTGCGGTTAAGAAGCTGGACGGACCGAAACAGGGATACAAGGAATTCAGAGCCGAAGTAGCGACGATCGGTAGCATAAGCCACATGAA
>ML847717.1:19366-34420 GCA_009831015.1 Picea engelmannii | reverse complement strand
CCTTTCTCTCTCTTAAAACAATATTACTTAATGCTTGATCTATCACCTGAAAATGATTTTGGATGATTTCTACCTTAAAGAGCAGGCTTTTTTGTGCTTCTTTCAGTTTCTTTCGCACTTCCAGTGCCTGAGCTTGGAACACTATTATATCTACAACCATGCTTTCAGTAGAGCTTAATTTGTCTTGTAGTTTCCGTACCAACTCCTCTTGCTAGATGACCCGTCCTTGGCTTGCTTGGGCAGTCTTGTGTATCTACTCAAGGTTGGATTTAAGTTGCTCAATTTATTGTCTGTTGTTGGCTCTCATCTTCTTGAAGCCCTTGTTGACCTCACTTTTGATGTCCTCTTCTACATTTTTTATTTGGTTTTGTAATTGGTTTATTAGAAGGTCTTTTTGCTTCAGTTGTTCTTTTAAAGTTCCAACCGAAAACTGGTTGGTCGTTGCATAAGCCCCCAATGAACCTGCTACTTCTTCAATGAATTCTACCTCTTCTAAGGCTTCTCCATCAATTAGTACACTGTGTATTTTGACCACAGCACCCGCCCTTTGGTGCGTTTCTCTCTTCACCATAGCTTTCCTTTTCTTGCTAAAAAATAGATTGGAAGGAGGTATCTCTTCTATAGGAATAGGCGTGAAATCGTATATAAATACTACCTCTGCATCGAGGTTCCCTCTGGTGAACTGTAAAGGCGTGATAAACTGAATGAGGCTGCTGATTTCTATGGAAGATTGTTTTCTGATCGCATCTGTAGTTGATTTATCTGGTGTAGACAATGGCCTACCTTCTCCTTTATTTGTTAATGTCTCTACTTGATCTTTGGCCCGATTACTTGATACATCTGTCTCCGAGGTATCTTCTTTCTGGGCCGAGATCTCAGTTTCCTCTAAGTTTTCTTGGGTTTCTTGTTTTCTCGAGTTTACAGCTTCTAAACTTTAGGTCTCTGTTTGCTATGTATTTGGAGACGTCGAGACTCCCCCTTGTAACACTTTAGGGAGGCTACTTCTTCGGTGCCTCTGAAGGTCATATAATTCAATCGTTTTTTCGGGTGACAAAGCTCGAACACAACCTAAGACCTTCGGAAAAGATCTCACTCCTCGAAAAATCTCATCTTGAGGAGAATCCTCGTGTTCGTACCTTTTCAGACCGCAAATGGCCATGTGGTTACTCACGACCTTCTGCGGGTCGTTCTTCTTGAATTCAATGTTTACCAGCTTTATTTCTTCTAAGGTCGTGACCTCCACTTTGGAGTGGACAAAATCTAATAAAGAAAATGCACCAATATGTAAGGGAAAAGATGGCCATACCATTTTTTGTACTGCTTTGAGTTCTTTGTTGATCCCGCCGAGTATACTTTTTCATGCGACCTCACGGCACAATAGTCTGTTTGGTAAAAATTGCGGTAGAGCATCTGGAGGAATTGAACAGCCAAAAACCCTGATATAGGAGAAGTGTTCCTTGATGTACCATTGTGCCATGCTGCCCAAGTTAGGCACAATTTTATCTGAAATTATAGGAGGTGGGTGACCAAATATAGTAGTGTGTATCGACACCACTATCCAGTTGCATGTTTCATAGAAGAAATATTTCACCTTGTCTTCCTAGAGTTTCGAATGATAAATGTGAATTGGTTCTATTAGCAACAATTCTTGTCTCAGGTGTAAGAGTATCCAGGTCTGTAGGCTACATGACAAACGCCCAAGCGTAGCACAAAAAAATCTCATTTCTGGTTACTAGTCAAGAAAGTGAGCAGTTTGATTTCAATGACAAGGATCAATTGACGAAGCAGGTTGATGGTCGGTGGGTAATTGTAGTCAGTCGAGTCACGCCAAGTATAGAGCATAAGTTTTCAAAGAGGTGAATGGTCGGAATTCTCTGTGGAGAACTCACGAAGTAATGAGGGTTATTGATCGCGATCAGTTGATGCCTGGGTTCTTTTCTTGAACTTGGGGTTCATGAGTTTGGAGGGCGGACCATATCCTTTGGTTGCACGAGATCGCGAGTCACGAGAATTGTGGAAAGGAAAAGAGCCATCACCTCTCGGGATTTCGTGGAGGGAGAGTGCCAAGGTTCGACACTCCAACTCGCGAGGACGCGAGTTGCGAGAGGCGCTAGCACTTAAGCCTTGGCCGATGGTTACATGTGGAGGGAACCGACAATAAAAAGAGCCCGTGCCCACAGTATTGCCGAGAAGATCTCATCCGTCCATCCAAGGGGACGCGTGGTGCATGATCAAGCCATGTCGCTGTTTCTCCTATTGTAACTTTGAATCATGAGGAGCAGCCTCCTCCCATCCACGAAACACAAAATGCCGAAAGCACCTGTGAAGATAGGCACAGGGTCACAGCCCATGGTCACTTGGGGGTGATATAAAGAACTCCACAAAGGGCTGAAGTGTCGGGTTTAGCTGCAGAAAGGATCACCGTGTTCTCCAGGTGTCAGTTCAACTTGATCTCAATCCCGGTACCTGCTCGGAGTGAATGAAGACGAGAGAGGGTGGTTGAAACCTTGCCTCACTCATTAATTGCAAGGTATGGATGTCCCGTTAGGAAGTCTACTCGAGATGGTCCTCTGTGCTTTATTTTTCCTACAGAAGCCATACTGGTGTCGTTGACTCACCGGGGAAGTCTGCGCACGCTAATTCGGCATTTAAGGGCTTAGCTACCCCTTAGCATGAGCCATGTAGAGTTAAGATGGCGTATGACAGAGGAGTGCATGCCAGATTTGATTGAAGAGACTCCCCATCCTGAAAGTCTAGGACGCCTCTGTTGGGAAATTGTTTAGGAATATATATACTTAGTTTTGATATTTTTCAGAGCATCGATGGTTGAGCAAGGCTCCCGATTGTAAAAGCTTTAACGAAGCACTGGCTATTCTGGTTATGTATTAACATCTGAGACTTCTTGCCTTATGAATGCCAACTTATTTCCATGTCTTTGTTTACACTGTGTTAGAACAACTTAGAATTGGAGGATCCAGTTGAGTTTCACTGTTATAGGATGATGTAGGTTGGATCACTATAATAGTCGCAGGGTTTCTAATCAGTTCTTGTGCTTTCTCAACCTGAATGGCTCGGAATTAGAGGATCCAGTCGAGCCACCTTTCAGTTCCTTGAAACTCGGAGTCAAGAGGCTCTTGTCTTCTGAGTTTTTCCTCCTCAATCTACCGAAGGCCTGATGCCCGAGGTAATCTTGTTCACTCTTCTCACCAAGTCTTCCATCTACCCATTTTATACTCAGCTTACTGACGGAAGTTGGATCAAGACCTCCCTTGTTTTCTACATACCAAGCCCGGTTTTCTGAGTTAGAGAGATATGTTCTTGAGTCTCTATCCATTCGATCACCCCATTAAAAAAATCGTGACATAAAACTGATGGGTGTTGGGCTCTGCTCCTGCTGTAATCCAGGAGTGACTTCTGACGCTAACATTTCTGGTGCCGTTGCCGGGGACGAAGTTGAAGATTTTCCCTGGGTAGAACGACATTGAGCCTCTGATTCTGAAGGTGCATCAGGCATCGGAACCCTTAAATATTGCTACTGTGCACCTGGCGACTCCACTATGGTGACTCCAAGGTTTGCACATCATTGTTTCAGTTGCAGCTACTTTAGTACGCCTGAAAGCTGACCTAGAAGAGATTTCTCGAGAAGGTTTCAGCAGCTGCTTTCTCAGCCTGAGAATCTTCCTGGGGTAACAACAACATAAGATATGGCCTTTGATGGTGAACAAGGACCAGGCATATTCGAAGTTGTGAATATTTCACCTGGCGACTCCATGATCTGAGGATCGATCAACGACTCCACTAACTCGATATGGAAAATATCTTAGCTCAAAGGTTGGCTTTCTGTGACTTTTCCTAGATAGTTGGTTTTCCTAATCCACTACCAGATAGAGATGAATGGGAAGATATCCTCCCTGAATTTCAAGAAAAATTTTCGGAGATACCAGCTGAGCATTTACTGGAATTTCATGAGGTTATTCATCGACTTAATATCATGCATGAAGATGTCTAGATTAAGATTTTCAGGTATTCATTAAAGGGAGCTGCTCTTGATCGGTGTTGGTCTCTTCCCACTGCAAGCATCCATTCTTTGACAGGTTTTCATACAACTTTCAATTCATTTTGTAAAGATTACTATCCAGCTGATTGTTTGTTTGAAAACTGTTGTGAGGAGTTTTCTTTGCTTCATGAAGCCTCTGCTGGCCCTGTAGACCATGTTTGTGATGAATCTTTTACTGTAGAGGAAAACATTTGTTATGAAAATATTGAGTTGTTGAATGATATTAATTATGCTAGCCCTAGAACGGATGCATCTGACATTATTTCAGATGCACCAGTTCTTTTAGATGTTCATAAAGATCAACATGCCTCTTGTGAAAATTATGAGTTTATAGAGCAGATGTGGTCTATAGTAGATGGCTCACCTGGGTATCGGGTTGAAGTAGATGTTCCTAGTAGCCCTACTTATGATGACAAAGACCTCCCCGTTTTTAAAGAAGAGATGGTTGTGGAGGAGGATTTTTCTCTTTTCCTTCAAGGGGTTTCTCACGATATATTTTTACCTGGGATTAAAGAGAAAAAAATTATGTATGAACAACCAGAAGTAGCGGATACCACTGTCCCTGAAATGGATATTTTTGACGGGATCACTATTCTGGAGGAGGAACATAGAAATGAAGGTCAGCCCCTTTTTGATGAATATTATAGTGATGATGAGCAACAATCTTATCCTACATTTGATCACAATGAAGACACTGACTGTCATGATAGCAAGCAGATCCATCCCATGGTCCCTATTTCTGATGAATACAAATCTGACCCGGGGGAGAGCAAACAAGAAGAAGAGAAAGAACCAGAGGAACAAGATATTTTCTGTCCAGAGCCAGTCAGCGAGCAGCCACCGCCTGAGAGCAGTGAGCCTACGTCAGTTGTCCACCCACCTGTGCTTATCAGAGGTATTCAGCCACATGTGAATAACTGTGTAGCATAGGAGGCTGTATGTCGCCCATTTTTTGGAATTCGCCACTCATTCTATGACCCTGTCAGCAAGTACATGGAGTGGCATTTCCTTTATGCCTTGGAGCCGCCCACCTTCATATTCATGCCAACCCTTGAAGATGAATTAAAGGATGTAACCATTCTGATGTCTTGGTTACATCGTTTGTTATCCATCATCGATAGAAGGAAGGAGCTTCTATTCAGAAAGCTGCTTGAATGGCTATGGTGGAAGTTTGCTTTCACCTAGCCCCATGTAAAGTATTTTATTAGTCTAGGACTGTACATAAATAATCTCTTTGAGCATGTACTTTTATTGTTTCGCTTTTACTTTTACTTTTCATCTTGTATTTCCAGCAGGGTGTTTTGAGCTTGACTCCATAACCCAACAGCCAGGCACTGGAACTACAAAATGAATTCTTAGAGCATCACAGGGATGGCTCTATCCCCCATGGAGCCTAATGTTAGCAAAAATTCTTGTCTCAGGCGTAAGAGTATCTAGGTCTGCAGGCTGCACGACGAACGCCCAAGCGTAGCACAAAAAAATATCGTTTCTGGTTACGAATCAAGCAAATGAGCAGTCTGATTTCAACGACAAGGATCAATTGACGAAGTAGATCGACGGTCAGTGGGTAATTGTAGTTAGCCGAGTCACACCAATTATAGCGCAGAAGTTTTCAAAGAGGTGAACGGTCGGAATTCTCCATGGAGAACTCGCGAAGTAACGAGGGCCGTTGATCACGATCAGTTGATGTGTGGGTTCTTTTCTTGAACTTGGGGTTCATGAGTTTGGAGGGCAGATCATATCCTTTGGTTTCCTGAGATCGCGAGTCGCGAGAATTGTGGAAAGGAAAAGAGCCATCGCCTCTCGAGATTTTGTGGAGGGAGAGTGCCAAGGTTCGACACTCCAACTCGTGAGGTTGCAAGTTGCAAGAGGTACTAGCACCTAAGCCCTGGCCGATGGTTACGTGTGGAGGGCACTGACAATAAAAAGAGCCTGGGCCCACAATATTGTTGAGAATATCTCAACCGTCCATCCAAGGGGACACATGGTGCATGATCAAGCCATGTCTCTGTTTCGCCTATCGTAACTTTGAAGCATGAGGAACAACCTCCTCCCATCCACGAAACGTGAAATTCCAAAAGCACCTTTGAAGATAGGCACAGGGTCACAACCCATGGTCACTTGGGGGTGATAGAAAGAACTGCGCAAAGGGACGAAGCGTCGGGTTTAGTTGCAGAAAGGATCACCGTGTTCTCTAGGTGCCAGTTCAACTTGATCTCAATCCTGGTACCTTCTCGAAGTGAATGAAGAAGAGAGAGGGTGGTTGAAACCTCGCCTCACTCATTAATTGCAAGGTATGGATGTCCCAACAGGAAGTTTTCCTGAGATGGTCCTTTGTGCTTTCGTTTTCCTACAGAAGCCATACTGGTGTCCTTGAATCACTGGGGAAGTTTGCGCACGCTAATTCAACATTTAAGGGCTCAACTACACCTTAGCATGAGCCATGCAGAGTTAAGATGGCGTATGACAGAGGAGTACAGGCCAGATTTGATTGAAGAGATGCCCCATCCTGAAAGTCTAGGACGCCTCTGTTGGGAAATTGTTTAGGAGTATATATACTTAGTTTTGATATTTTTCAGAGCATCGATGGTTGAGCAAGGCTCCCGATTGTAAAATCTTTAATGAAGAACTGGTTATTTTGGTTATGCATTAACATCTGAGACTTCTTGCCTTATGAATGTCAGCTTCTTTCCATGTCTTTGTTTACACTGTGTTAGAATAGCTTGGAATTGGAGGATCCAATCGAGTTGCACTGTTATAGGATGATGTAGGTTGGATCATTATAATAGTCACAGGGTTTCTAATAAGTTCTTGTGCTTTCTCAACGCTGAATGGCTCGAAATTGGAGGATCCAATCGAGCCACCTTTCAGTTCCTTGAAACTTGCAGTCAAGAGGCTCTTGTCTTCTTATTTTTTCCTCCTCAAGCTGCTGAAGGCCTGATGCCCGAGGTAATCTTGCTCACTCTTCTCACCAAGTCTTCCATCTACCCATTTTATACTCAGCTTACTGACGGAAGTTGGATCAAGACCTCCCTTGTTTTCTACATACCAAGCCCGTTTTTATGAGTTAGAGAGATATCTTCTTGAGTCTCTATCCATTCGATCACCCCATTAAACAAATCGTGACAGTAAACTGATGGGCGTCAGGCTCTTCTCCTGCTGCAATGCAAGAGTGACTTCTGATGCCAACAGGTTCTGCACTACTTGGACTCCAGCTGCAGCCCATCAGCGGGAAAGGCGTCATGAAATAGATGGAGTCCATAATATAAGCTGACATGAAGAATGAAGCTTATTTCCCCTTGTTTTTTTTGTGTCCAATATTCTATAATTTCACTATCCAGAATGTCCGACAATATCTTGGCCCAGTCGAAGGAATACCCTTCCGCTACTGTGTGTATAATGGGTACCCATGGTAGAAAGAAATGGGTTGTGTTCTCTTTCCCATATAGTCTACACATCATCATTGCTATATACATGAACTGCAGTTCTAATGATGAGATCGAGTATATGCCATGAGTATCATCTTTGAACCTTTCAGGGTGTGAATACTAGTCCTTGATCAAGTCAGGAAGGATTTTTCCATATTGATCACACTCCTTCTTGCTAAAATCCACTAAGAAACTGGCATTGTAAATGTAGTTTGGTGTTGGAGACAGTTTGTACATCACCTGTATGTGTTCTGGCCGAAATGACCCAACAACTACCTTCTGAGAATTGAATATAGTTCTGGTTGGTATATCCACATGATCCAGTTCCCATCCAATCATATCATTGTAGGGTAAAAGTTGTGGCCTTGTTGCTACCTTATGTAGCTCTGACTGAGCAATAGTCTTGTATTTGATAGATAAGTGTTCCTTTTCGTTGTCGTTTGAATCATCCAGGCATTTTACCAGTTCATACTGTAGGATATTGAATACATGTGTCCAGGTTTTAACTGTGTCTATGATTTTGGGTGAGGTGTCAGAGAAAACCTATGAGCTCTAGCCCGAAATTTCACCAGTCGCTCTAGGCGTTTTCCGTGGAGCCATGGTATCGAGTCTCAAAGTTCTATTATCTGTTACAAAAAATGAGAATGCAGAAAACTGACTATTTTGCTAAACCAGCTCTATGAAAACGAGAATGTAATTCAAAAATGAAAAAATCCTCTTTGCCTTAAGCGTATCGGTCTATGTAGATATTCACTGACAACGCGTTTAATTCCTTTAGTAAAAATATTTGGGTGATAAAGAAGGATCTTATTTGAAATCATTTCCCTAAATCATCTATTAATGTCATTAATGGTCGATATTTCGTAATCTGGGAAAAGCATAGAGGAAACTTGAATTTACCCACATTTCAAATCAACGTAAACTTAACAAGAGATAAGATCGCTTAATGTGTTAATAAATAAAGTTTATCCTGTTAATTAACCGCGTTTAATCTTAATCTATTTTAGGTTTTCGGTCTTCAGGTTATCCCATATTAATTCAAGCTATGATTTCTGAAACGCAAAGTCGCGATTAATTAATTAACATTAATCATGTTTTAACTTTTTAATTAATCGCGATTAACTTCAAGGATTTCGTGATTTCGGGTATCGAGACTTTTGGTGGTCGCTCAAGGCAGGATCCCCGGATTGTGAAGTCGCGATGTGATTAATTAGTATTAATCACTTTTAATGATTTAATTAACATGGCTTAAAACTTATCGCAGTTTCGCGATTTCGCATGTCGGGACATATTAAGATTCTTTACATGTTGGATTGTTAGGTCTGCGAAACCCCGAAACCCGACATTTTCAATACTGTCTTTAGCGATTTGACCTTTTAACTAGTGGGCGGCTCCATAACTTTTAAGAACTTTGGATCGTTGGATTAAACGAAAGTCCTCTTCAATGGTGATATCCATGTGGACGTTTGTCTTTATTTAAACAAGAATTAAACTTATTTAAGTCTAAAGTTTAGAAAAATTTATATGTTTCAACACTAACAATTTTAAGTTATGAATTTTAAGTGCATTTTTTAGGGTCTTTCCATGTGTTTTTTGCAATTCTATTTTCTTAAAATGAACATTATGACTTAAGGATAAAATATCTTTCAAACAAGCTAAAGAAGACCAAAAACCTAGAAAAGAGTGAAAAGTTATGGTCTAGCAAGGCTCCCCTTTTTATGTGCAACACATCTTTGTCTACTTCACCATTCACATTTATCCCTAACTTGATGTTAGGGTTATAATTCTTACATCTTACGATTTTTTTTCACTTAAAGGGTTTTGGCATTAAGGTAGAAGGTAGTTTCAACCATTTTTTATCATTCCTTTTTCCAATGAGAGTAGCATACACATCTCTTCTTAGAGATAACAACCACCATTCTAGCCATTATGTTGATATAATGTTTTCACCTTTCTTAAGTATAGAACTTGTTTTTTTCAATATATGTGTTTATTTTCTATTTTGGTGCTTTCATTTTCAATATAATTTAGATCATCTACTTATAGATAAAATTGGGCCACTAGGAAGTGTGCCCCACTTCCTTGGCCACTCATGATGAGGGGGCGCTCCTTAATTAGTATTGTAGAAGTTAGTTTGAGTTTTTTCTATTGTAGATAGTAGTTCGCTTCAACACTTTCCGCTGCAAGCATTTATTGCACTTTTAAAAATTACTGTTGTAAGCATTTAGTTAGTTGTTGAAACTTCTATTGTAATCAACTAATAACGAGAAGTAAAAAGCGGCCTTGCTTATAGAAGGCACTCATATTTCACTCAATAAACGTGATGGTTATTTTCTCTTCTAATTCTTCTTCTCCATTTTCATGTATATTCTATTTTCTCTCCTCTGCGCTATCTAGTTTTTGTTCTTCATTGTGCATTTAGTTTTCTATGTGTTTTTCATATATGAATTACAGATCAATTGGTATCAGAGCTAGGATCCAAGTCAACTTCTACTTAGCCATGAAATTCAGAAGAGAGGTTATCCAACAAAAAAATTTCTCGGAGCCAAACATCCTTCTCAGGACTTCTAGTGTGCCCTCCTCAAGGCTTCCAACACATTCTTTTTTCACCATTCTCCACACGCCCTCTTCAGGGTACTGGGTGCCTTCTCAGGTCCCTCAGGAGTTCAATGATTCTCAATGCAACATCCATTGACAAATTGGCATCTGTGGTGCATGAAAATTATGTCACCGCGAAGAGATCTGTCTACAAAGGATTCCACATCCACTACCACAACTCAAATCCAGGATTTAATGATGGCTCTCCAGGAACTACTCCATCTACAACTACAAAAAGCTCCAACACCCATGTAACTCGATACGAGCTTCCAATTACCAAATTTTGTGGGCCAAATGAATGGCGAGAATATCGAATCTTGGCTTCGTAGTCTTTCCACATACTTTCATGTCCCGAGATGATAGAATACATGAAGCTTCAGATTGTCAATCTGCAACTCGAGGGAATTGTGCAGACATGGTGGGACACTTAGCTAGAGAATTATTTATGGGTCATGGACATAGGTGACCCGGTCGAGACATAGACACCACACATTACAAAGTGGATGGGATTTTGCAAGTCACTCAGAGACTGCTTCTATCCCCCTAGATATCGACATAACCTCCTTCCCAAAAGGTTGCATCTCTGACAACTTGGCCATTAGTCAGTACAGAGCTACATAGATGTCTTATGAAATTTACACATCCAGCTAAACATTTTATATCTAAAAGAGGTATTTATTTTCAAATTTAATTATGGTTTATTAACAAATTTTGCCGTGAAGTCAATTTGTTTGAGTCTCCTTCCTTGGAAAAAGCCTTTCTTCGGGCCTTGGTCATGGAGCGTAAAGTGTTTCCTCAAATACACTCTCCCCTAACCCGATATGGTCCTTTTGCTGCTATTCCTTCACATACTGAGCATTCCATGGTTTCCCTTGCTTCCCCATCCAAACCTAGAAATGCGCCCTAGTGTACCTTTCATAACACCAACTCACATGCATCTGTAGACTGTCGGGCACTTAAGAATATTCACACCAACCAAACTCTATTTATAGAGGTCTCTCAACCAGATTCCTATGACCATCCTGAAGTAGTCTCTCTTGATAATCCTATCGAAGTGGACCTTTCTCTGATCCTGATGACCACTAATGAAATCGATGTCTCTAATATACCTTTGTTCACACATAATTTTTAGATTAAGCATGAGTTGGATACTCTCATCTTGGACAATGGAAGCCAAAAGAACCTCGTTGCCCAGAACTTGGTCACATGCCCGAACCTCCCCACCACTTTGCACGCATCGCCATACCAACTCGACTGGATACAAAAGGAAGGCCCTCATCTCACTGTCTCCTAGTTTTGTGTAGATACCTTTCTGATTGGCCCTTTCTGGGATATTTTGGTATGTGTTGTCTCTCCTCTTGATTGTATCAATTTGTTACTTGGCATTCCCTACCAACAGGCCCGACACACTATCTATCATGCTAAATCTCATCAATACCACTTGCAACATGAGGGGCACACCTATGTACTTACTTCTTCTGCTCTTAAATCCACCCATCCTATTAATGACCACACGACCGTTAATCAATTTAGTCTGAACCAATGCATCTCTTTGTGCTTAGTTTTCTCCGTTAACCTAGACAACCAAAATAACCTTGTACCTCCCTCCATGGATCCCTCGCTCCAATAATTTGCAGATGTCTTCACACAACCCACAGAACTACCTCCGTCACACTCTATTGATATAACACTTGATCTAATTCCTGGTGCTTCTTTTTCTGATGCCCTATCCTATCACATCATTTCTCGGGAGGCCACTGAGATGGAACACCCAATTGGTCAATTTTTAAACTTAGGCAATATTCCCCCTTCATCATCTCCACGTGCATCACTCGCCTTTGCTATCCCAAACAAAGATGATTCGAAAGGGTGCCTAGTGACCCCTATCATTCCCTTAATAAAGCTAATGTTAAAACCCATTACCCGCTACCCCGGATTGAGGAATTGCTGGACCACTCACAAGGGGATTATTCCTTCACATAGATGGATTTGACAGTTGGCTATCATCAAGTTCACATGAATGAAAAAAGTCATTTGGGTAAATGCGTGATCATTTATCTTGATGATATTTTGGTCTTCAATAATTCTTGGGAAGAACATATTTAGCACATCCACAACATCCTCGAGCTATTGCGGGCATATACACTTCAAGGAAAGAAATTCTATGTGGGATACTCATTAGTTCCAGATTTGGGACTCATACTGGACACAATAGGGGGTCGACCAGATCCATATCAAGTACAAGTTTTGGCACAATGGCTAGCGCACTCTGATTCCCATGACCTCAATAATTTTTTTCGAAAGGATGGGCACCACTTTGCTCAGCTTCCACTCGCATTATCATTTGCACGGGTTCTTCATTTTCCAGATAGGAATAACCCCTTTGAGATTAAGAATGATGCATTTCAATTCGCTATTGGGGTGATATTTAAACAGGGAGGTCATTCGATGAAATTCCATTTAGAGACCCATGTTGCTTCTGGCTCAGCACATCAATAGCAGGAACATCAGTCAATTCAAGGTTTTATCCATATGTTGACTCAACACTATACTCAGGAAAAATCTGCCTTACGAGCAACCCAATACTGTGAGAAACAAAGGCATGCTAGGAAGCGCACACCATTGTTATTTCAGTTGGGAGATCGTATTTGGATATTTTCGGACAAGTATCAATTCAATCGACAACATTATTTGAAGCACAATTTTCCTCATTTGTTGGCGGAAGCAGGGACTCTTCCGGATCTAAACATGGAGGAATTGGGCCACTAGGAAGTGTGCCCCACTTCCTTGGCCACTCGTGATGAGGGGGCGCTCCTTAATTATTATTGTAGTTAGTTTTAGTTTTTTCTATTGTAGACAATAGTTCGCTTCAACAATTTCTGCTGCAAGCATTTAGTGCGCTTTTAACAATTATTATTGTAAGCATTTAGTTAGTTGTTGCAACTTATATTGTAATCAACTAATAACGAGAAGGAAAAAACAACTTTGCTTACAGAAGGAACTGCTCTCTCACTCAATAAACGTGATGGTTATTTTCTCTTCTATTTCTTCTTCTCCATTTTCATATATATTCTATTTTCTCTACTCCGCGCTATCTAATTTTCATTCTTCATTACGCATTTAGTTTTCTATATGTTTTTAATATCTAAATTAAATTACAGATAAAAAAACCCTTCTCAAAAAAACATATTTTCTCTTATTATCAAAGATCCAAGTGACCATCGAACAAAAACTTAAAAAGTTGATGTGAAATTCATATATTTTAGATGCTAATATGTAACCGTTATCCATCCAAACGGAGTCCATGAGTATTTGTTGTCCAACTAAAGTTACCCTAAGAGAATAACTACAAGTTTAGTGAGGAAAAAAGGAAAGAAATGTATTTGAAGATGAAACACTTCTATCTCATCATATTATTTATTATTCATATTATTAATGAAGATCACTCTTAATGTATGTCTTGTTGTGAGAGTGACGATGGGAAGGAGAAAGAAAGAGGTTTTAGTGTCTTTTGAACCTTATTCATTATTCTATAACCATCCATAATTTTTTATTATGCAACAATATGTGGCATTTTTATTCTAAATTGGCTTTGTTCATTATTCCATAACCATCCATAATTTTTTATTATGCAACAATATGTGGCATTTTTATTCTAAATTGGCTTTGTGGCTTGTTGGGAATGGATGGAAGTGGAGCACCATTGCAACTTTAAATTTTTGGGTTTCTATAACAACTTATATCAATTATGATCATTTACAAGGAGAAGTATTACATATTTTGAAGGATAAGTATTATGATCAATTATGATCAACAATTAATTAGGATCATTTACAAGGACAAGTATTACATATTTTCTACATATTTTCTTTGTGATTTTTTATCAACCTTTTTGGTGTGACAATTTTTTAAATTACATTGTTTATGGCTTCTAACAATTTTATTATTTGTATAACTACTTTCTCTAGAATATGCATAATCATTTTGGTTTTCAATAATAATATTAATAATATTTTGACAAAGGTTTTATGGAAAGGAAATAGACTTTATGTTTTTCTAGAGATCTTATTTGTTTGAGATCCGAATATCAAGTTGTATTTGGTAATTTATATTTTCGGTTATATTTGGTAATTTTATATTTTTACTATATTTGAATTTACCAAAAGAAATGTAACAAATGTTTTATTGAACTTGAAAAACATATATTACGGGGAAATATAGTATCAATTGGTATATTTTGAAGCAAATATAACAATGAGTGTCCTTGTCTTGACTAGCTAACAAGAGTGGAACACACAATCGAGAGAGATTATTTATAGGAATCCCATATATAATTACTAGTAGTAATTAATCTAAAACAAATATCCTTGTATTTGTATCAAAGATTAATGCTTATTAGTGGGTTTTCCATATTTTACCAACTACATTAAAAAATATTCCTAGTTTTTTTTTAAAGATTTTATAAGATATTTTAAATAAATATGGTATCCTTTTTAAAAAGATAAAAATAAAAAGCTAACTCTAAGAACCACCAATACTCGAGATTTTCCAGATTTTAATATATATATATATATATATAAAAGCATGATATATTTTTAATCTTTTTTAAAAAGACCCAAAAAAAGGCTAACTCCAAGAACCACTAGTAAGTTTGGAGTAATGGTTGAGGAGGATGAATCAAATACAATTTTGATGGTGTTTTTAAAGGAAATACAAATCTAGTTGAGGGAGGAAGAGTCTATAGAGACCATAAAGGGTGCGACATTGTAATCTTTTAAAAATAAATGGATAACAAAACATTAATCAAATTGAATTAAAATCTTTAATTTATGGCATCATTGAAACTAAGTTTCTGGAAACATGTTTTTGAGGATGGGAAAATCATATCACTTCAATGAGAAGAGACAAGATTCCTCTAAATAAATTTGCAACCATGGATCCACATTAATACAATGAATTTTGAACGTTGAA
>ML847717.1:0-18535 GCA_009831015.1 Picea engelmannii | reverse complement strand
CCAAGCTTCATCTATAACCGTTTTATCTCGAACACTTGTTTGGGACTAGTTTTTGGATTAGTCACTAACCCTAACTTCCAACAAGTATAACTCCGTACCAGTAATCAATCAGGATCTGAAACTTGTACCCAATATTCTTCGATATATTCTCTGAAATTCCTCCAATTTTCACTCGAATCGTCCCCCAAAAATAGTTATAGTGAAAATGGCAAGATGGCTCATTTTGAAGAAGAAAAGCCTTATTTTTAAAAACCTCAACTTCCACTGAGTATAAATCAAAACCTATAATGAGTCAAGACTTGAAATTCATACCCAATATTCTTCACTATCTCTTATGAAATAAATCCAAGTTTCACTATCTTAACTGTTCTAGAGAAAAAAGTTATAAAAAAAATTCCAAGATGACCTTCAAATAAAACCCTAGAACAAATCATCACAAGACTTCATCTTCCCTTGGAATTTATCCCTTCTTCACTTCATCTTCCCTTGGAATTTTTCTCCTTTAGGATGAAATTTTCTCCACTTCCTTGGCTAGGTTGAATTGGCACGATCCAAATTCCAAATGAGTCTCCTCTTATTTATATGAGTCTTCTCCACATGAGGGGGTGCGACCAAGGGTCACAACTTTTGAGTTGCACCTCTTCCTTAAGGATGGTTGACCTTAGGGGCTTCTTTACTTTACTTTAGGGTATTATTCTCTTGGATTTAGGGGCTTCTTCACTTCTCTTTAGGGGCTTCTTCTCTTGGATTTATGAGATTCTTCACTTGGCCTTAGGGTATTCTTCTCTTGGTTTTAGGGGTTTCTTCAAGGCTCCTTCAAGGCTCCATTTGTGTACAACTCAAAGTGGGCATGTGGAAAAAACCATAGGTTATATCATTCTATGAGGGCCATGCTTAAAATATATGCCATAAGGGGACCATTTTGGAGTTATATACATTTTTATAACCCTAAATTGCACAATACATGCATACCTGGCATCAGGCCATCTTACTTGCTATTTTTTCCAAAGCCATCACTGAATAGCTCTTCTAAAAAACCATTTTTTTGAAGATGTATGCGCCCTGAACCACTACTGCCTATGTACACATGATTTTTGCACTTCTACAACTCATGTACATATGCTAGCTTCACCATTACAACCCACATATACTCACAAAAATTGCAAAAAATAAAAAGTTGCAAGGGGATACGGGCTTTTGGGTAGTTTCCTAACCAATTGACCGCCCATAGTCGGTCACCCAACCAAATAAGTATCTTTTTGGAATATAAAAGAAGGTTTTGGGGTCCCATTCCTACAAGAAGCATGAGATCCAATAAAATCTGCCCATTTCAGTATTCCCCCTTGCCCCAATTATTAGCAACCACATTGTGAGTTTGAGCCAGAATTCCTTATTCCAGCCCTTTTTCCTCCATTGCAAACCCTTGCCAATTCCATAGAGATAACTGAAGAGGAGAAAGATACGTGGAAGCAGTTGGAAATTGGTGAAGAGGAGCCCAGGACCAAGTTCGAGGAGCAGTTGTCGGTCTCATATTGTAAGCTACTCTATGCGATTTATATAAAGAAGTACTTTTTCCATCCCGCCAAATGATGTCTTCAATGTTTATGATTTATTTATATTTTGTTATGATATCTAACCACTAATCAATATATAGAATGCATGCTCATAGTTTGTTTTTTGTCTTTTGGTGAATGCAGGTTGGCCTTGGGAGGAGATCTGTAGTTGGGAAACAACGGAGCGCAAAGGGATCGACATTGGACGCGGGGTTTAAGGTAAGCCTACCAGATCCCTATACTAGTATTTTATATATGATTGTGGGGCACTGTCGGGATAGTCGTTAAAAGTAGGAGACTTTAGATGGTTAGCTCTGACTACACTTTAGAACCCTAGTGTAGTTCGTAGGGGGTTTTCCCACTATAGAAGAATTGGTGACCATACTGGGGAGCCTCTAGGTTTTTTAGGGGATATTTTTGGGTGTTCTAATTGGTTTAGCTACCTTTTTTTTGAGTTTTTGTAAGTGTCCGAGTCTTTAAGGGATTATGGTCTTCCATACCAGTACTCCCTGCCTTATTGGCTTGATTGTTGTTTTCTTTTTTTTAGAAAGTTACAGAGGTGTACGCAGCCTATAGTGGGTTTGCACACATACATACGTGCCCTACCTTTGGAAAACATGTGTACATATGCAGGTTGCTGAAGTGTCAGTAGCGTGCCTACAATGAGAAAATATTTTTTAAAGAAGAGGCAGTCAACCTCTCCCCTGTCAGAATTCATACTTCTCAGGGGTTTTCTTGATTTAGTTATGGTCTTTGTTATAACAGTCTATAGCTTAGGTCTGACCTCAATTTAGCTTTTCTTTATCAAAGTTTTCTTGTGTTTTCTTTATTAGGGTTTTTTAGACGCGTTTGTGAGTCTATACTGATCTGCGTTTTTGGTATTGTCAGTGACTCCCTACGATCTGCAGTGGGGCCATAAGTCATTTCTTGGTTATGTCTTGTCTTCTTTTTCCCTTTTTTTCTTTAGAAGAAAAGAAAAAAATTCATTTGCAAGTTTCTTATTTTGAAGCACAAAATAAATAAAAAAATTCATTTTCTTGTTTGGTTAAGTAGTTAGGTTAGTTGTACCTATTTGTCAGGAAGAAGAGTGCTTTCTCAAGTTTTTTACTGAATTCTTAGGACTTTAAGTAGCTCGTAGTTGAGAAAAATTCAGTTTTAAGTTCTCCTTTCAAAATATCTTGCAAAGAAAAATCAGTTAGAAAAGTTGGTTAAAGAATTTTCAATCTGCAAATATTTATTTGTTGAAAAAATAAGTAATTTTGTTTCCAACATTTGTTCTTCTCTTTCGTCTCTTTACAAACACCACCAGTTTCATTTCCATGCCCTTTCACTTAAGACAAGCCACTAAAATTAATGCTTAATTAAAATTTATTAGACTTTGTGTTTGTAGGGTCCATCAATTTAGTCTAGGCTAGAGCCTTGATTTTGGATTGGAGAGGAAACTCTTCAGGGCTACAAAACAAACATAGGAGTCTATGCTAGGGAGTGCTTAAAAGTCCAGTAACCGTGGAAACTATCTGGGACCCCCCTCTAACACAGGGGCTAAACACGAGGTCTGTAGAAAGGTAGCAGAGATAACCCCTCCAAAGTCATACCAATCTAGTGGAGGAACGCATATAGAGGGATTATCTTGGGATTCCATTGATCACATTTTCCACGGAGCTTCATGGGTCTTGAATCCATTCGAGGTCCTCACTTGTCTTTCAGAACACCTTCTTTTGATACCCTTGATATGTTTTAGGATTGATACCCTCCTCATTGCGGTCCACCCGACTGTTGACTATACCCGCTTGGTAGTTGTTCGTGCACTGACAACCTAGTTGCCTATATATTAGGGACTTACACAGGTGACGGCGGGTGTATACCACAGTACCTAGGGAAGACATCGGGCCATGCTTTGCAGAGTATACCCGGAGGGTGCTTCCGTATTTGAGTTTCACTTGCACCGGTAAGTTTATCTAGTGTTGGATGGTGTAACTGTTCTTCCAACTAGTTTTAGTGGTTTGATTGCTATATCTCATAGGAAAATTTTCTAGTGTGTGTTTGATCTTCAACATTAGAAAAACCTTAGTGTGTCATTGATCTTCTCACACAGTGGAAGATCAAGATCTCTATCAGTCTTGAAGGATTTTGGGCCTACCATTGGTTGAAGTGGAGCCACCACTGCCACCGCTAAGGCAAAGACTTGACCAACAAGGGTCATTTGAGGCGACCGGGCAACTAGAAACTATACCCGAACCATCCCCGAGAGGAGAACTCGTGAATCTAGAGGAACCAACTATCTTTGACCTTGGAGTAGAATCCCTTGGTCCGTATAACCCCTCGATCACTGACTTGTTGGCGCCCATCTTGATAAAAGTTGTCCCTCCAAGTGTAGCCCATCAGGAGCGTCGGATAGTCCTGCAAGCAGAAATTGAAGAAAATGCTGCTACTTCGTTAGGGAGTCCTCGTACTCCCTCTATGGCTATCAAAACAGGGGATGTTCTGCTTCCTAACTCACCTTCATAGGTTCAGGTCACCATGGTCTCGACTGCCTCTACCTTGGGCAGTGGTTCTATTCCATCCATGGCGACGATCACTGCACCGCTTACACAGAATGCGACGGACCCTCTGTTTTCATATGGGATGCCCGACTTTAGTACAAACTCGGTCCTTTCATACTCCACCCTTCAAACCATGGGTCTGGGGGCAGGGAGCTCTAATGATCCTCTGTAAGGGACTATGGGAGGCACCTTAGCGCCCTATAATGATTTCCCTTACGATAGGGGTCACATACCTTTGACGTCTCCCTCGCTTGGCGATGCTCCTCAACAACCCATCTAGCCGACCATAAACTGCAACCTGTTCGGAGCAGGTAGTCAAGGACCTTCTTCCAATACCATGCAGGTGGGTTCTCCATTGTTTTCTTTGTTCGACGCCTTTGGTAACAACACATTCTCGTTATCTGCCATCTCGGCTGGGGGAAACCCTCGTTTTGGATCACAAAATCCTATGCAGGGTACTATTCCTGCACAGGGGGAACACACTTCTCAAGGGCCTTGGAATCCGTGGCAGGGATTAAATCCTATGTCAGGGATGTTGACTAGGGTAAACCCCTTCCATGGCCAATGGAACCCCGGGCAAGGCTCAACACCTATGCCCATCAGATCAATAGGAGGAATCCCTTTCCAGAACCTTTGGAACACAACTTCAAGAGAAATCCCTTCCCATCCCTCAACGTCCTACTATGGGAGTTAGCCGACGATGTCTCAAAAAGTGCAGTATCCGTATGCTGGCCATGACCATGGTTTTTACTAGAACCCAGGCCAACAACCTAGCTTTTCCTGGCAACCTGGTGCCAGCCAAAACCCAGGCCCATATCTTCCTGCACATATATAACAACCAAAGATACCTTTTCTGGAAACTTTGCATTTTCTAGACTTGTCAAGATTATTAAATGACCCAATCTGTCATGATCCACATTGGCCTCCTACGCCGACTAAGTTTCCCTCAGACATTCCAAAATTTGAGGGTAAGCCTAATGAAGATCCAGGTGATCATGTGACTACCTTCCACTTATGGTGTTCGTCCAACTCATTGAGATGCAACTCTGTACAATTGTGTTTGTTTCAACGCACTCTCATCGGGAGTGCTGCGAAATGGTACATTGAGCTCGACTGCTCAAGATACTCTACGTTTGGTGAATTGGCAATGGTTTTCTTAAACCATTTTCAATTACCTATGAGATACGATGCCGACACTGAATTGCTGGCCAACTTTGAGCAAACAAAGGCATACCATATCTCTGATCACATCCGAGAATGGAGACACCGGAAGAGCTTGATAAAAGTACCAGTCCCACCAACATTTTTACTAGAGTGGTTCCTCAAGTCTTTGGTCCCGTAGTTATCCAAATATGTAGCAACGTTGGGGGTGTTTTCAAAAGAAGAAGAGATAATGAGAACTCAACAAATAAAGCTGATTTACTCTCAGTCTGGCTTACTTTATGAAATTTTTCCAGATGCACTGAGGTCCATACTTGACAAGACCAGACAGAAGTTTGGATCACATGCCGATGGTATTGTAGGTTTATCACAAATGAAGCTCATTGATCCATTGTTAAATCAATTGTAGCACTTGTTGATACAACAGACAACGACCAACGAAACCTCTAGTTCAGTTGCTCCCCCTACTCATACATCGGATGTACATAGTGTGCAATCGACGAACCCAAAGGCCAACCAACATCCTGAAGGAAAGATAAAACAATGAAAAAATGGTAAGGGGGATAAGAAACCCACTAATAATGCCGACGGGGGAAACAAAGATAGAAAAAAGTCAAAGTATCCATGTAACCTTTGCACGGAGGACCATTTGACTCACCTGTGTCCTCAGCATGCAGAGGCCCAAAAGTTTTTGGTGCAAAAACAACCTGTTTTGTTAACGAACCCATTTCCGCAGGGGAAAAGCTTAACTCAATCCTCTTCGAGCGCGGATGAGGGCAGTCAGGGACCCTCTCTGTCTTTGAGTAATCCTTCATCTGCGAATGTGTATATGTTGAAAGGTGATGCCCACATAGCAACTAGGACACACGACTACAAAATGCCAAACACCTTTGAGAAGGGTAAAGAAGACGAAAACCCACCTCTTCCTCTCTAGATTGAGAAGACGTTGGGAAAAACAATGACACGCATACCAAAGGGTGTGTTCAATAAAGATTCCCACAATCCAAATGCAAGGGCCACCCAGAACTACTCTGTGGTGGAGGATTTGTCACAAACCCCTTGTGCAATGTCCGCTTTGGAGGTCCTCCAGAGTTGCCCTTCCCAGAGAAAGGCTCTATTAGCTACCTTAGGATTTGCTGAGACTTGTAATCAGGGAATGATCATGCTTGATATGACCGACTTAAAACCTCGTCTCCCCTACCACGTGGATTTTCAGATAGTAGTGGCTTACACCACAAACAATTTTACTCGAAACATTTTCTGCATGGTGGTTGATGAGGGTGCCTCGACATGCATGATTTCATTGGCATGTTGGAAGGCCATTGGCCAACCCATTTTTTCTCTATCACCTACTCTTCTTACCTATTTCGATGATCGTTCATTCTGACCAAATCATTCCTTCTTGCATCATACAACTAGGAGGAAATACTGTGTGCGTCGAGGTTGAAGTGGTTGACATGCCTCTAGACTACAACCTTCTGTTAGGAAGGAGTTGGACTTATGTTATGCATGAAGTGGTCATGACATTTTTTCGAGTCTTATTATTTCCACACGAGGGTTGGATCATGTCCATTGACCAATTATCCTTCTCCCGTCCTGACCCTTCATTGAGGGAATCCACGGTCCCGACAATTGATAACCCTCAGCCCGACGTCATCAACATAGGGGTTGGTTTGTGCCCACCTTTGATGGGTACTTTCTATTACCTGCCTCCAACCGGTGATGTTAAGTACATGTCAGTTGTCCCCAACCAGCCTAGGCCCAAAATTTTTCAAGTCTCGTCGTTTCGCATGACTTAGTTTAACAATCCATGGACTCTTCCTTCCCCATTAGCCACGATGGAAGGGACAGGGCACTATGGAATGGCCATGACTTTGTCCGTGGAAGAAGTTTCATACTCTATAGTCCAACAAACTTTTGTCAACCCCGATCTGACTCCCGCACAAGAGTTAGATCCGGTTCTTGAGCCTATTTGGGCTCAAGGTTCCCTCGCCGATACTGATTCTTTAGACTTATTCTTGCCATCAGACGAGGTGATTATTGAGGCAATGATTGGTCTGGACAGACCCTAGGACGATCTCCATCACAGATCTTGTTTTCTCTCAGAGTTAAGAAGAATTGAAGCAGGTGAATTCACTTTGACTATGACTGGAGATAGGTATTGTCCTATAAATCCTTTGGCTTCGCACGTAGTTTACACTGAAGGTAATATGGAAACCATCGATAAAAAGACACCTATTGATATCTCCAGAACCCCTGACATCCTGGATAATGTCTTCATCGGAGTAGACTGCTCCCCCAAGGAGATTGAAATCTACACGATTTTATTTAAAGAATTATGTGATGTGTTTGCTTGGTATTATGAGGAAATTCCAGGGATTGATCCAAGAATCTATGAACAAGAAATCACGACATATCCTGACACTAAGCCGTTCTGGCAGAAGCTTCGTCTGGTTAATCCTAAGAAAACAACAACTATTAAGGTTGAAGTAGAGAAAGTGCTCAAAGATGGTTTCATCTACCCCATCTAATTGACTCAATGGGTGTCAAATCCCGTTCTAGTCAACAAAAAATAGGGTACGATTCACGTATGTACAGACTTCCGTGATTTGAACAAGGCCTATCCAAAGGATAATTTCCCCACTCCATTCATGTTTCCATCCTCATGTTTTCATCCTCATGTTTCTTTCCACATTCCTCTTATCTTTTTTATATCAAAGAGTGACTCTCCCTGAATGTATATCTTCTCTAAACAATCCTTCTCTAACTTCGTGTGCTTGACTCTTTCTCTTATGATCTCTCTCTTTCTCTCCCTTTGAAATCATGGGAAAAAGGATAACTCCCCCTGTCGATATGTCTCCCCCTTTCTACATGTTATTTATCTTCCTTTCTAGATCTCTTTTTGATGATTTCTCTTCCCTTGACTGCTCTGCAATATGTAGAACAATATGGGACTTCCTATGTATGTTTCATTTCTTCTCTTCTAGTGCTTCTTATTATCCATTGGTGCTTCCTCTTGTAACTCTATGACATATATAAAAATCATTCAAAAATTATTGACTTCAAATCTCCATGGCCTATTATGTTTACTGTTTAATGGTCTCATTGTTCAACAATGTCCCTCTCATGATATAGCTTATGTTGAAGGTTTCTCTTTCCATGTTATTTTATGCCTTTCACTACTTGTCTTATTGTGACCAACTGATTCCACTTGTCCACTAATTCCACTGATTCCAATTGTAATATGCTATGTCATATATCTTTCTAGACCTACCAATGATCTCATAAATCCATATATGTCCATATGTCATAAGTTGTCCATAATTATGGTCCTCAAGTATCCACAATGTTGACCCATCTATGAAGTCTTCCTTGTTGTAACTGATGATCACGTAATTCGGTTTCTCATGATGAATCAAGTATGTCCACTTATCTATAATACCTCCTTGAACATGTAATGAACATGTCCCTTCCTAGATAGTGTGTAAATAATATTCCTCTGATATTTTCATGGGAGCACTTCTTCTCAATCTATAAATTTGTTATTTTGTACTTTTGTTATCTAATTTCTCTAAATCTGTCTCTTCAAACACTTCAAACTACTCAAAATATTGTTCTATGATCTATAGTGGATACTGCACCGACTCCCCCTATACAATATTCATATTTACTTGGAATCTCCAAGTCGGATGGCTCAGAACAATGGAGTAATCTGCCCTAATGCGGAGTAATCTTCCTCTTTGTTTATAGGTTCATCATCTCTCTGAAATCTATCTTCTTCCTCTTTACCTATGGATTCATCATGATATTGCACTACAATTCTTGAGAGTACAATCTCTTGGACATGTTCTTTATTCACCTACTCTTCTTTTCTTTCTCACACTATTGCAAATTATGTGATCTCTAGGACTTGTTCTTTATTCACCTGCTCTTCTTGTCTTTCTTTTCTTTTCCAAACCTTTTTGTATCTAACATCCGTGTTTTATTTCATGGAAGGATATATCATGCTTCTACAATTATAATTTATGTGACCATAATTGTGGCATTTGTAACATTCAACGTTATGTGGAGCCATATAAGCATTTCTTGCTTGAACGTTTCTTCCATAAGCCCTGCAATCTACATATTTATGTCCAAAGTTAGTACAATTAAAATAATGGCCATACCTAGAGCGAATGATCTTCTTTGTAGTGTTGTTCTCCTGAATTCCTACCTTGGTTGATCATAATCTTCTCTTTTGTTGATCTCTTCATTAATATTGAAGCGTCTTTGTTGCTTGATTGTGGAAGGTCTTGTTGAAGATGTATCTCTATTATAATCATTCTTCTTTGATTCTTGTTGACCATGATTCCTTCCTTAGAGTAATTCTGCATAACTCTTATATCCCTTCTCTTCATTCTTCCTTTCTAGCAATCTGGAGTTCTTCTTTTCAACATTCTTTACTGATGATGTGGATGTTTATCTCTCTTCAACATTCTTGCTGTGCTTGATGATTTTAACTCTTAATGTGACAACTTATTTTTCAAGCTTCTCAACCTCTTCTTCTTTCTTCATCATTTGAATCTTCATGACTTCTTCTGTTCTCTTTGCTTCCTCAAGTTGAATCTTTAAAGAAATTATTTATTCTCCAAGTGTTCTTTCTTTTGACCAAATTCTGCTTCAAGTTGGTTTAATCCTCAGTTCTTTCCTTGAGATGATCTGTCAATATCTTCTCTCTCTTCTTTGCTTCCTCTTTTTGTGCTACTATTTCGGATTCTAAACATTGCCTCTCTTCCATCTGACTTTTTTTTATATTTCTTCAATCCTTCTAGCTTCTTCCATCTAAGCTTTTAGATTCGCGATAACCTAGAGGGATTCTTTAGAACATTATTCATAATTATTCTTGACTAATTGTTCCTCAAGAGACTTGTTTTTCTTCCTTTCTTTCGTCAATTCATCTAAAGCATTGATTAATTTTTCTTCAAGGTATATTATTCCTTCTTCACAATCTTCTTCCTCTTAATCTGTTTGACATGATGAACATCTTTCTTCTTGTTTTGTTCTTGCATCATCTTTAGCATTATCTAGTTCTATGATGAGATGATTTTTCTTCGAATAGATACTTTGTAGCCTTTCCCAAAGTTCTTTTGTTGATAAACATTTTCCAACTTTCTCTTTTACTGAATCAGGTAATCCTTCCAAGATGAAATTCATTGTTATTTTGTTGTTTCTTTTCAATTCCTTCTTCCCTGCGGTCTTTGGTTTCTTTGTAGCAGTGTATCATGTAACAACTGATTGTCAAACATCATATCCATGTGCCTCCAAAAATGTTTTCATCCTGATACTCCACATTTCATATCTCTGACCATTTTGACCATCAAATTGTCGTACCCCAAACATAGCGTACTCTATGATATTCCTTACTATGGTTAAATTGTTTCTTGAAGGAACCTGCTCTAATTCCAATTGTTGGAATACAAAGAATGGGGGGGTGGGGGGGTGAATCAATATGAGCACTTTTACCAGTTTTAAACACAATATATAAAATTCAATCTTATCATCATTATATCATCAATGTGTCATCTATGACTTCCTTCAATATATCATGAGAATATAAACATAAGAAACATCACATTAAATACACAATACACCAAAGTTTATGTGGAAACCCAAATGGAAGAAAACCATGAAATATTTTCTTATATATATAAAAAATAAATTCATTGGAAGCACCAACTTCCCAATTCTCCAAATACAACTAGAAGGAGGATACGACCACCTATTTACAGGCTCCATCCTAAATGAAGCTACAACTCCCTGAATTCTTTGGCTCCAACCAAAAGGATGCTACAAGCTCCTGATTCTTAGGCTCCAACCTGAAGGAATATCCAACTCCCTATGTTCTCCAGCACCAACCGGAAGGAGGCTACAAACCCCTTTCCTTGCCCCATCCTTCCGCCCTAAAATATAAGTATAGACCAAACTGTCACTACCAATATCACTACCATTGTCATTGTCACTATCACTTTCACTGTCACTACGACTGTCCCATCAACCTATAACCTGTCAACCTGTCACACTATCCAACCTATCATTGTATCCAATCTGACACATCAACATGTCACTGCTCAACCTGTCCAACTTGTCATTGTCACCGATACTCAACCAGATCCTCTCACATGGATCATATACTAGGGAAACCTTTCAAGTAGATTTCCAACATCATGATGTGGGAGCATCGCTATCGAAATCCAAAAAGGTGGATGTGGAATCATAATCGACACCTCAACACATCGAAGGAGCCAAAATCGACATTTAACCAGCTTGGTAGCTGTGTGGAGATCTTTTTTATTTTCTCATTAATTAATTAGTTGTATGTAAATTCAGGCCATCATTTGAAAGGACAGAACAATTGTAAATCCTTTACACGGCTGTAATGTATTACAGGTGTAGGATAATTTTCCTATTAGTCATTAGGTTGCATTAATTAAGCTAAGTAGGTAACCTCTTGAATAGAATGTAATAGGATTTAGATAGGAGTAAGAAGAGAAAGGAAGCTCTGGGTCCTTAGACAAGTTTTTAGTTTGTTTCTGTAGGAGATAGCCACTGTAATTATGTTTTCTTTGAAATAAATAGAACAGAGAAAATTGATTCAATCGTACAATGTTGATACTGTTTAACCGTTGATATGTGTTTTGTGAATGTATGATATTCATAATGAATGAATGAATAATTGAATGAGTTCAATTGTTTCTCTTCTGTAATATTATGCAAGGAGTGCATGTAGAGTGCAAGGAGTGCGTATGAAGAAGTATTTTTTGACTTAAATCTCAGAAGAGATAGCGGGGGAAATTTTGTATGTAGAGAGTGCATATTGAGCGTAAGGAGTTCCTGTAGAATCAAACTTGGGTTAAAGTTTGAAATCTCAAGAAGTTGAGTGTAGGGGATACCAGAAGGGTATCAAAAAGTCTTTTAGAAACGATGTAGAGTGCAAGTGTGTGCTAGGGACGAGATTTAATTTCAATTGCCAGAAGCTTAGGAGGAGTAGTGGTTTTAAGTCTCGAGTGGAAATAATTAGAAAAGTTTCTAAGTTTTGAAGAGTTGAAGCATTCAAAGGTGAAGCACAAAAGTTGAAAGTTTGAAGGAAGAACAAGTACGGAGGATACAATGGGAGAAATTCTTCAGAAAGGAATTTTGAAGAATGGATAAGATCGAGGGTCAAGGTTTATCCAAGAGGAGCCGAAATATTTCAAACGATTAAATCTGGGAGAATTCATGCACTGGTTAGCTGCGAGGATCTAATAGAATTTCGCAAAACAGAAGATTTGCAAAGAGTGGAGTGAAATTAGCGAAACCCAAAATCGTGAAATGATTGTGGTTGTTCGTTGAGGTAGGACACGTGGCGACAGATCAACGTTTCGTTGATTCATAAATCGGGAAGTTGGAGGTAAGAGTTGTGAAAACTCAGAAAAAGAGAAATTGCGATTTAATCTTAGCCATTGAACCATGGAAGGTTGTGAACCGTCGATTTGACGCAAGTGGATTTCAAAGAATTCACAATTTTAGGTATCGGAGGATCGAAAGAATGAGCAAGCGGACTTCGCGATATGCAAAATCACGACATGCCTTTTCAAATAGGCATGTGGTCACAAGGCGTGATCACATGGAAAAGACTTGCAATTAGCTCTTGTGCACATGGGTGGAATTTTGTAAACACCTGTGGATTGTTTCTTAGAGGTTCCAGTAGGGAATCGAAGACTGTTTCAATTTAGTCTTGAGAAGATTCTAGACCGGGAGGTTGCGCAACCCTTGGGGAAAAGGGGGGTTTGCACCAAGTGGAATCAGATCCTGAAATAGATTTGAGGTTGAAATCACGTGTTGGGAACAATTGAAGCGATTTCATCGACGATACACACAAGACCACCTATAGCAAACCGTGTTGTAGGAGGAGAAGTGAGAGAACTTTGTGCAAGGTTGAAAGCGATGGAAGCAATGCAAAGGAGAACACATGTTGTTGAAGATGATAGTGATGCAGAAAGTGAAGAAATAGAAGTTGAATAATTTTGAGATTCAACAAGAAGATCCCAGTGAAAATTATGCACCTACACTAGGATGGAGCCTCAGGCTATTTTTAGGTGGAAGTCTATTTTTAGATCATGAGAAAATTCTATTTATAGATGATGTCTATTTATAGATGATAAGAAAATTCTATTTATAGATGATGTCTATTTGTAGATGGTGAGGGAATTATATTTATAGATGTATGTCGACTATTATTATCCCTTAATAATAGTTGGACAATAAATGTTAATCTATTATCTCATAATTACTTGAAAATAGTTATCTGAAATGGAAAATCAGTTAGCTATAGGAAATTCGAGTTCAAAGGTTGACTGGTGGGACATGGAATTCGAATTAGTTGTAACTAAGTGAATTGAAGTTGTAACAGAGTTATATGTGTAGTTATGTGAGTTGTGAAGTAGTTTAGCTCAGTTAAGTGAGTTAAGATCAGTTATACTAGTTGTAACTGAACTTACACTAGTGAGAGTTCAGTGAATTAATTATTAATTAATTCACAATCAGTGATCTCACATGCAACTAAATATTTACCACTGTTAACTACATGCATGTCAGATCCAGTGGACACCCAGTTGAGATAACGGGTGAAAGGGACAGTTTGGCTATCAGTTGTGATTTGAGTGAAGTGCACTCAGGAAATCACACACACAGTGGATGTTCCCATCAGGCATGCGCATCCTAGGTAAGAGGAATTTGAATTCATTTGTAGGTTTTCCATTAGTAGGGATTGCACAAAGGAGGTAGGTTGTCTGGGAGCAGTAAATTGACACATGAATTTGTCAATTTTTGCATGACAGTGTGAGACGATTGTATAGTTTACTGAGAGCTCTTGGATTAGAGTTTTGTATGATATTGTTTCATGATCCATGATATACATAATATATGATAGTGGGGTTTTTATCTTTATGCTTTCCTGGTAAAACATATGTGTTATGTGCAATTGATCTTTCTTCTTGATATTGCAATTGGTGATCAAAATGGATTTCAATGGCTTGAGGTTGGAGTATGCACACAAGGGTAGCTCGAACTACATTTATTGGAAGGACGGGATGGAGGCAGTACTCAAAGACAATGGCTTGAAGGAATTCATTGACAAAGATGTTCCTAAGATAGATGTTGCAAATGCTGCAAATCTTGATGCATGGAAAAGGAAAGTGGCAAAGGCGAGGAGGATTCTTTTGGAGGGAGTACGAGACCACATTGTCTCAAGCCTCAATGGGAAAACCACACCACATGCAATGTGGAAGACTTTGACAGATCTATTCCAAAACAACAATGACCATAGGAAATTGGCACTCAAAGATAAACTCAGAAAGATTAAGATGGAGAAGGGCGACTCCATTCCAAAATATCTCATGAAGTTTGTCCAATGTTGGGATTAGCTGGGGAGTGTGGGAATAACAGTCACTAATGGTGATTTTTTGAGCTTGGATCTCTTAGGACTTCCCAAGAGTTGGCATAGTTATCAAGACTCTGTCAATGGAAGGGAAAAATTTCCAGATTGGGAATGACTATGGTCAGATCTAGTGCAGGAGGAGTTCAGGTGGAACACTAGAGATGGATCTTCATAAAAGCATGATGATGAAGAGGATTGTGATTTGGATGCCAAGGCAAGGAAAGGGAAGGGGAATAAATTCCATTCAAAATATGAGTCGAAAGGCAAGAAGTTGTATTTGTCTAAAGTGGAGTGTTTTCATTGTCACGAACATGGGCATCTCGCTACTAAATGTTTGCAGAAGAAGAAGAACAATAATGTTGTTGGAGCTGCAATTGGTGAGGCCCTTGCTTCGCAATTTGAAATTGACTTCTCTTTTATCGCATGGATGGATTCAAGTGAATTGGGATCGGTGTGGTATTTGGATAGTGGCGCTTCCTTCCACATGATGGGAGATAAGGAGATTTTCAGTGACTTGGAGGAGAAAGATCTCAAAATTCATATAGAGATGGGTGATGATGGACGATACAGTGTGACTTGAATTGGTACCATTACCTTTCATAGGGAGTCAGGTAAACCATTTCACTTAAAATATTTTATACATGTTCCAAGTCCAAATAAAAACTTGGTCTCAGTTGCAATGTTGGAGGACTGAGGCTATGACATTGTTTTCAACGATGGAAAAGATTTCCCGTGACATGAAACAATGGGTCAAGTCAAGAATATAGGGATTCAAGTTAAGAATCTCTACAAGCGCGAGGTGTTATCAGACTAATCGGTAGGTGCGGACAGTAACAAATCTCCCTAGATCCACCTGGATCTAGAACAAAACAGGACAGGACATGACTCTTTCCCTAAGTTTTGACCATTGAATCAACTAGTAGGAAGGAATAAGTAACATACCTTTATATCGCTTCCTAGGGTATTTGTTGCTCCAGCTTCGCTCTGGTGCTCTCGTGAAGTCAAGACCAAGACAACAAAAACCAACCAAAGTGAAGATAGCAAAATATATTCAACAGTCAACCTATGTGTATGATCAAGGAATTACACAATAAAGTGGAAATAGCTTTATGGGAAAGAGACATGCCACTGTATCATATTGATTGAAAGTAAAGATTACAACCTGATTTCCTTGATGTCGCAAGCTTCCTTTCGATGGCCCTTGGCTCCAACACACACACTTGCTCAATCCTTGTATGAAGAAGATCAAATCCTCTTGATAGACTTGCTAGAGTCTCCATGCTGCTGTTCAAACTAAGTCCTTCACACAATTCTTTCACCAATTCTCCAATGAATATTGCTTAACCTTTTCCATGAGAATTCCTTCAATATATAGGAGAGAATGAGTTAGTTACTTGGATAAGAATGATCCCACAATATCAGGGAATCTAGTACAAGGATAACCATTCGAATGCCAACCCATTCTTCTAGAAGATGCCCTTCTAGTAACATCGATAATTCATCTTTTTCCATGCTTTAGGAAGAGTTCGCACCCTAACTATTCAACACAGTGCGAGAAGTTCGCACCATGGCTTAAGGTAGCCTACGAGAATCAGGAATTCTCGCACTCAAATGTATTAGTAGCTTGCAAACCTTCTTCAAAAATGAGTTTTCTGGGAAGAGATGAAAGTAACTTTTCTCAGGAGAAAGTTCTTTTGAAGAGCCTGAGTACACCATCATCAATACATCATCATGATGACCAAAATCATGGGTAATAGACTGCCCCCCAAAGTATGAGGTTGGAACCAGTGACAACTGAAAGACTTTGTAAGCTGCATGTGTGTGTCAGAAACCAGGAGCACATCTAATCGAAAACCTGCAAACACTGAAGCATCTGCAGAATATCATATATACCAATTCTGAGGTAGGCATTCCCATACTCAGATCATAGATGGATGACATTGTAGACATAGGTCATGGCCATCAATCATACACTGTGGATCCATGCCATAAAAATATAGCATAGCCACCAGGAATACACTGTGGATCTATGCGATAAATTTCAAATTAAGACGACATAGCCATGAGACATACACAGTGGATCTATGTGTTGCAAATTATATATACTTCATCGGAACCTGGAAAAAAGAGATGATATCCAGGGTCTTCAATCTTGTTGCCCAAAAGTATGAATCTAACCATGTGATTACATGTGTCGAAGTCGAACATGGCAGAAACCACTTGATTACCGGTCATTGATGAAACCGTTAACAAGTGTGAGGGAAATCACCATTGATGTCAATGATTCCCAAGGTACTCTAGTACAATCCATCAAGTGTGAATGAATGATTTGAAGTCGAACATCCGATGGAATCTTTCGATCAGGAGTCAATGATGGAAACCCACTGTCGAAAGCGAGGAAACCTGCCATTGAGGCATGCAAGCTCCAAGGTACCAAAGAATTTCTAAGTCTTGATTTCAGATAATGAGCTGAAGTCGACGGAACAAAACTCGTCACAGGAGGGCCTTGATGTATCCTCCATCAATGACACGAAATGAGTAACAGATTTTGAAGGTGAAACAGAGTATGAGGTAAATTGGACTAGACACAAGGAAGGCCGACACGGAGAGAATGGATAACTGCATATGGCCGACTCAATATAGGTTTCAGATGGACTTCTCTTGAACATATGAACAACACAACCAATGATTTGGCAGCATTGACTCAAAGACGACATAGGAAATGACCTTGTAGCAAATCGAATGAGAGACAAATGGATTTCCCAAACCAGCTTCAAATGATGAATAGGGGGTGTCATGTTCAAGAGTGACACTTACTGCCAATCAATATGAAGATGAAAACATATCCCTTTCCCAAATTTTCCCCCACCATTTCTGGCGATTACCTCTTTATTTTTACGCAAGCTTGAGGAGGATAACATATGCTTGTTGATATAAGCTTATCCTTCGGATAAGTCCTTCAGAGTATGTTTAACGAGCCCTGAGAAGGAGTGGTTCGGTCCCATTACGGGTCTGTCATTGTTTGTTTAATGAGTCCAGAGATAGAAAACTTGAAGGTTTTTCATGATTATAGAGTCCGGAAAAACACTTAAAAGAGAACTCTCTCAGTTCCTTTTTTGTAAAATAGTCTGGATGAGATCGAAAAAGAGATAAATTATATATCACTCACCAGACTCTTACTTCAAATACTTTATCGAGTGTGAAAATAGCAAGGTCGCTTGGCTATCTTTTCATGTTTAGAGAGTCTGAAAAGAGCTTAAAGAGGACTCCAAGGGGGTTCCTTTTTCGTATAACCTTGTTGAGCCCGAAAAAATGATAAAAGTATTCTCAATCGCATTCTCATGTATTTTCGAGCGCAAGAATGGACAAAGACCACACTCAAGGTTTTATACAAAAACCATAAAAAACAATAAAAACACGCGAGGACAAAGAAAAACATGTTCGTATCCCTGTATTTGACCATCAAAATCATCATGCCTGCAAGAGTTACACTCAAAATGACATTAGGGATTAGGGTTTAATAGATAAATAATCATAAAAAATCAAATGACATAGTAAAAGTAAATAAAAAGGAGTAAATAATCTTTTTACCATATCATTTTACCTTTCCACTATTTGAGCTCAAAAACCCCTCTTTTACCCTCAAAGTTCGGTCTCAGATTGCGGGAGTTACGAGCGTCCATTCAGCGAGCCATCAACGATAGTGAGGTAGGCTCTTTGTCCTTTACACTTTCATGGTTTAATTTTGCATTTCCATTGGTTAAAATTTCATTTTTAAGTTGATTTTAGGAGCCCTACTTGTGCACTGCCATTCTCGTAGGTGG
>ML847715.1:34525-53346 GCA_009831015.1 Picea engelmannii | reverse complement strand
CCCACTTGTGTATCATGGCTAGTACTTTTCAAGGTTGTTTCCTCTCGGTTAGCGGTTTTAGTGTTTTCATTAAATCAAAACATCATTGCATGCTTCATAAACATAATTATATGAAGTCTTAGCATAATTACAATCTTGGGAAAAACAGAGTGTTACACAAGGCATCCTCCACCATGTGCATATATTAATTTCACGCTTCCCCAATAACCAAAAGGCTCAAGCAACAAAGGTGGGGTGTTCCTCAAAAACTTGGTCAAAATGCGGCGAGAATTTTAACACGATAGATTTGTAACCACCATAACTCACTATTTTTTTGTCATAATTTCTATTATGACGACAATTTGGAAATGTCGCAACCATCATACATCTAATGGCATTGATTTGATGGAAACTTTGGCACTCTATCAAAATAAAACAGCTCCTAAAGCTAGGGTGTCCTTAAAATATGCAATGAAACCCTAGATTTAGGGTTTGGAACCTCCTAGATCTCCTCCAATGTGAAATGTCCTCATCAATGGCATGGAAAAGAGTGCAATGATCAAGTAAAACCCTCAATAGTGGATATCTGTCTCTCTAAGGTGAGATGTCCTCCAATCATAAATAAATGTGCAACAAGGCTTCCAAGAAAGGTGGACGTCCTCCTCAAATCAAGTGCTAAGAAGGTGGATCCATGAAGCAGGCACCAAATCCATGAAGAAGACATGTGGAATTTCATCAAAACTAACTTCATGAAGAATGGGGGCAGCCCCTCATCAACCAATAAAATAGGATTACGCCTAAACATGTGTGAAAGATACTCCTCCAAAGATGGCACTTGTGAACAATGATGCATGAGAAGGTGTGCAAGGTGACCCCACAAGGTGGAGCACTCAACAATAAAGCATCAACAAATGTGCAACATTGAACAAACCACTCAAGCTCAAGGTCCATGATGTAACAACCCTCCTTAAGTGTGGAAAGGGATAACTTCATAAAGCAAAGGATCAATCCATCATGGAATAATGTGGAATATGCTAAATCCATGGAGGAGAGAACCAAAACAAGCCATCTATCACCATCAATCCATATACCAAGTCATCCATATGATCAACCAAATCATCAAGAAGGGGGATGGTCTCATCGAGGATGTATCAACTAGATGAAATGCCTCCACATATGAGCCAAACAAAGGGGGCACTACACATAGGACCATGACCCACCTCATAAGTAACCCATCCATGCATAAAAAGAATCCATAAGAGTTAGGGCATTGGAGAAATGGATCTCTAACCATGCTTATACCCACTCATCAAAGTAATAAATCATATGCAAAAGAGGAGGGTGTATGCCAAGCACTCTATGTCAAGATGAAGCCAACCAAATGAGGATGCCAATACAATGTTTAACTTAGCCCAAAAGTGCTAGGGCACTCTTCCCATAGAGTCACATATCAACATGTATCATCAACTATCCAATGATCACAAGGGCTCCATAACCAAGTCTACTAGCATGAAAGGAAAGCAACCACCAAGACAACCCAAGTATCAACATCAAGTGAAAGCACAACCCCTAGGCCATCAACCTGTAAACCTGCCTTTGTGATACACATCACGAGCATGGTTAAAAATTTTACTGGTGTAGGCCTCATGCAAAATGAGGGGTAACAGAACCCATCCACTAGAACTTCATGTAAGATATTAGTCTCTCTGGTTGATTAATCTGCAGCAAGAGTATACTTCTCTACCTAGATAGCATCTACAATTCATTAAATTTGGAAGTCTGACTTACTAAGAAAACATCGTTGAAGCTAAATAGCTGTCCTCCGTACATGAATTCAGCTTCATAGGGATAATATTTGCCTATTATAAACTCCCAATTATGCAGTGAAAGATTGTATATGAATAAAATGACATATAATATTGTATTTACAATGATACCCAAAATCAGAAGACCAAAAATCTCGTCCATGAGAGCTAAAATAAAACCTTCGCATTTTCTGCCACATCAAACTAGAGGATCAGAGTAAAGATGTTGGGAAACAAAACAAAATGGATCACAAAAGTTTACCACTAGGCAGTATACCAATTTTATTTACCATTATTTGCTCTTAATGGTACCTCCCACTCATAAAATCATTTATTGTGGGGTGCCATTATATAGAAGTTTACCACTTGTTGACAATATATATGTAGAACGGATACTTTTTAATGACATTGCAAATGTAGAATAACTCTCATGTATCTAACTCTCGCTTAAGTGATTGATAGCGGAACAAGATGTTTCCAAACATGTTGTCAATTGGGTCTAGATTGGGTGGTTAAGAGTAGAAGTTGTTATCCTCCCCACCCAAGTTCAAATCCTGCTTGTGACATGTATGCCCCTTGTGGGCCGATTGGGGCTGAAAAGGTACGAGCAATTTCACTCTCACTTAATTACTTGAAGGCAGGATGAAATATTCCAAACATTTTAGCCCAAGGCATTAGCTCAAATGATTGCCGTGAATGTTGTCAGGCATTTGGTTATTTCCTTGTCAGCAGGTGCCTCATTCAAATCCCCCTAGGTGAGGCAAATTAGTCTATACTGACAGGTTTACGAAGGATGTCATTCATGAATGTGGGGAAGCATCCCTTGGGTTTCCCCATGAGGTCTTCCTTGGGGAAATAAATCCAACTATACAGGTGTTGAGATCATAAGAGATAGTAGATCCACGGTGATCTCTTTAACAAACATTAATCCAACAAGAAGAAATGTAACAGTGCTTAACATAGATTACAAGAAGATGTTCACATACCATGACTTTATCAAGATAATTTACCCATAACCAAGAGAGACACCACAAGTAGAGCAAAATAGTACAGGTGCTCCTAGGCAAAAGAATGAATGACTTCCCTTGAATGAGATAAATCATAATACAAATGAGAGCTTGAATTGTGTATATATACAACTCAACTGATGTGTCCCATCAAGAAAGGAAGCATCCCTTCAAGACAGGGTTATGGGCCCACAAAACAAGGGCACAAACACCAAGAAGGTTATTGAGCCTACATATCAAGTTTGAATAGGTTGGCCTTAACCATAAAATACAATACATGGGTTTAACTACCCAAAGGTTGGCCCATTAAGGGCCTCAACTACCCACATAGTAGACTGGCATGTGACCACAAGTGATGATTACACACATATTCTCAACAACATGATTGTAAGAGAACTCACTGTACCTGTCACCTTTTGAGCGTCTTGGACGATCTCCTGTGCTAAAATTTGCCATACTATACTCACAACGAACCTGAAAATGAATTATCAAGACTCAAGCAATTATGTAACATAACAAATAACCAACAACAAGGCTGAGTTGGACATGGTTTTTATGAGCAAGGAACATAAAAATAACAAAATATTGCTTAAGAAAAAGAAAGTTTAGTGCAGCGGGCCTATTCTATCCTATCTTCTACATGTGTGAAAGAAAAACCTAAGCAGGAACAGATTAAAATAAAATTTACGCCCTTCTAAATATTGCTGAGATATCAAATATAAAGATAAAGCTCATTACATAAATTTAAGACTGTATGCAGCAATTTACTGCCTCACTTAAAGAATTGTCTCGAATCATATGTCATACACATTATAGAGCTAGCAAATACTTCTATTGCAAACCCAATGGTAAAGCAATTGAAAGACGACCTACAAAGATGAGAGCACAAACTGTACAAAATGCAACTAGTCAAAATGCACAACTAGAAGGCACAAATAACCGGTGGAAACTGCAACCATGGAAAAGCATAACTGAGACATAAATCATCTTAATATATTCTTTTAAAATTTTAAACTTATTATGACTGTGTTAATACAAAAGGAGAGCATCCCCTGTCTAAGGGGACAACAGGACATCAATCTAAATTTAAGTTCTTTGCATGTAAATGCAATCATGATCTTGTTTTTAGCAACCAAGAAAGCTCATATGTCTATTTTTTCTCCAGCACTTAAGAATTTATCCCAGTCCTCTGTTATCACCTGAGCAGTAGCTGGTATGATATATCTTAAATGAATCTTGCAGGTGGTGCAGTCACAGAGGATGGAGCAAGCTTTCCAGAGCATGCATGCATGCAGTGCCTTCGACATCCCTAATGCCAACTGCTTTCATGAGAGCATTTTGCCATTTTTTAGGTATTTCTATTTTTACAAATCTCTATTTATAGACATGTCTATTTTTAGTCCCCTGATATTTTGTCACTGGGTGGCATTCTGAGAATTTTGCTCTGAGAAGGACAACTGCTATTTTTAGACATTACTATTTAGTGTTATAGATATTATTACACGTGGTGGCAGCAACTTCAAGCCTGAAAGTAAAATCATCTTGGATGAAGAACTCTTATGGGGATAATGACTCAACGCGATGAATCATCCTTTGACCTAGTCAATGAAGCAATTCATGGGAGTCAATAATGGCCAAAAGCATGTATAATTTCAGCACTTCAGAGATTGATTAACCAGTGAATAAAAAGTGAGCATACATTGAGACTTGGAGATTAATTTGAGGCTACGTTGACCATTTCTGAGTCAGCAGCTAAGTTCAGCAGTACACTGAGTTAAATCAGCAAGTGGGGTGTTCATTTTTGCATGTTCTTATAATTATAGTTAGCGCCTCTTGATGGTCTATTCTCAGCCTATGGAAGCACCACTTTTGGTGTGGTTTGCATGACAGTTTCATGGAGGCCAACTAACTTGCTGACTAGAGTGTCTTGCCCAACTAACTTGCTGACACAATTGAGAAGGGAAGAGAGGATTCCACCATGTCAATTGACTTTGTTCTACACGCCAAAGGACTAGGGAGACCTTAGAATTATTATCGTACCCAAGCATGGGCAACCTTTGTGTGTGAAATGAATTATCAATTCAATGGAAGAAGACACGACTCGAAGGCTTCTACTTCACAATAATATTGCTTCACGAGCCCCTTAATCTTCAAACCATGTTGATCCCCCCAAACCTAATCAAGATAAAAGGCTCATTTGTAGCCAAGAGTATTTGGAAAGCATCGAAAATCAGCAAACCCCTCCTACATTTGAAAGGGAATACTTCAAAAGTGGGACTATTGTTCAACAACCACTCCCATTAGTGGTCATTAGTATTGCTCGATGAAAACAAACCTCTTATAGAGGACCACCCATGGTTTTTGTGCCACCATTTTTCTATAAAGATATTGAACTATTCATGAGATTATTTTTCAGACTTTATTGAGTGAATTCATTGGTCCTAGCTAAAGCATCCTTTCAAACGTAAGAATTTTAATAAGTTCATTTTTGAACAATTCAGATCTTGGTTCTTGATTGTTTATGTTTTAAGCTTAGTGTTGTTCCACCAGACAATTCGTGGAAGGGTTGAGTTTGGAATCGTAGGAAGCCCTTTGTCAAGCATAAGCTCACTGATGGCTATAAACGGCTTAGTGCAACTCTTGTACTAGACTTGCAGCTGAACAAAATTTGGAGGCTCCAGTAAAAGGTAACTTCATGGATCTTTTAACTTCAATTGATCTAGAAATCACCTTTAGCATCTAAAAAGGCCATCTTTGCATGGTCCACAATTAGTGGTAGTCTCACAACTGGCCGACAACATTGTTGTTGAGAAATATAGCTTAATAGAAATTTCCACACAGGTTTAGTATAAACATGCTAGAAGTGGTTCGAGATATTTCGAAAAATAACTCTATTTTGTAATTCACTTTAGGTAAAAGTGAAAAGTCTTATAATTAGTTGTCGTGTCTAATAAAGCGCATTTCATGCATTCGTGACTTAGACTAGGATTAATCCCAACCGTACATCTCACTGAGAGATTAGAGTTTTGGTAGATTAGGGTTTCAGCTAAAATTATAAAGACAGGTCACGATAGAGAGTTCAGACATAGTTTTTTAATGGACACTGACAGCAACCAGTTGTGCAGAGATGAAGAGCGGCAGAGGAGCTAGAACAAAGGGAAGAATGAGGTCATACAGCAACCATTTATACAACAGATCAGAGCAATCGTATGAATCCGTACAGTCATACGAAGCCATACAGTAGATCCTTGTAGTTATATGAATCTGTACAGAGGCCATACAGTCTTCCTTGCAGGCTGTTTCATCTCATCTTTTGTGCAAATCTATTTCGGAGGTAATTTTGATAAATTATGTAGCTGCTAGTTTGGAAAATTGTGGAGGTTTCCTTGTAAGCCCTGAATAAGGAACGAAAAGATGATTTTGAAGGAGAAATTACCTTTGTGTGTATGAAATTGTTTTGTGCTTCCACTATTTACTTTTCCAGCTATTTTGTGATTGATGTTATGGTCTGAATAATTAAACTCAACAATTTATTTGTTTAATTGAGATTATAAGGATAGCAGTCACCTAGGGCTGGAAATTTCTACATGGTATCAGAGTTATTTCTCTGATTGAAATTCTCAAGGGTTTGCAGCAGTAAATCAACTATCGGAAACAAGGACCGGTAGTTAGAGGGTTTGAACATTTTTTAAGGACTAATTTTCAGATCTACGAGTCACTAGATCTCAAAGATGGCATCAGCTAGCCTCAAATTCAAGGACAAATTGGATGGTGTCTCAAATTTCTTATCTTGGAAAGTCAGGGTTACACTCTTGTTGCAAGAGAATGATCTGTGGGATATTGTCAAAGATGTTGTGGCATAAACTGCGAATCTGCAACTATTGGCAGCATAGAAGAAGGAACTAAAGGCCAATGGGATGATCATGGACACCATAAAAGATCATTTGATTCCTCATGTATCCAAGAAGACTGCAAAGGAGATGTTTGATGCCTTGGTTGGCCTCTACTAGAATGAGAACATTAACAGGAAGATAATATTGCAGAACAAACTCGGAGCCATAGAGATGACGAGATTAGATTCAGTCACCAGTTACTTTATGAAGGCCATGCAAATTCGTGATCAACTTGCAGCAATGGGGAATAAGATTGCAGATGTAGAGCTAGTGAACATGGCACTGAGTGGATTTCGAGCTTCATTGGAACCATTTGTCCATGGTATTTGAGCTCGTGAGAAACTTCATTACTTTGAAAGGTTGTTGGAATCACTATATCCATGAGGAGACTAGGATGGAATCAAAACCTAGCAAAAAGGATGGTGATGAGAACCTAGCCCTATTTAGACAGACAAATAAGGGCAGAGGTAAAGGGCCCAGTAAGGGTAAGGGAAAAAATGACAAGTCTATTGATTTTTCTATATGAGATAATATAAGATAGATATATTATTATAATGATGAGTGTTCCATATATAGAGAACATATGGTGACCATCCATGAAAGGATGCATCCCTTGGATAAGAAATAACTACTTCTTATTATCATTACTTATTATATATATTATTTAATAATCAATAATTATATTATTAATTATTAATATAGGAGAATGCCTTCTCCATGTTGCCCAAACATCAACACTCCCTCTCAACGAGGGAGACATTCTACATCATGCCAAGTTTGTCTCTAAAGTATACAAACTTCACCCTAGACTCATGACACTTGTCTATCAGTCCTTGGAGATGTCTCTCTCCCACCTGAATCGAGGGGAAACTCTCCTTGTGGCTCTCCCTCTGAGCCAACGGACTCTCTGTGAGATCAGGCTCACTCTGGGTCCGCATATGATAGCATCTTGAGTCTTTATCATTCCTTGTCAAATCACCATGACTAAGACAAAGACCACACCAGGGTCATTCACCACAAGTACATCCCTGTGAGTGAATGTCATCCCGATGTTAATTGACACATGGAAAGCACCTCAATTCCATATTATTCCTTGTCATGATCAAGGAAGGACTACGCTTGGGCCCATTTACCACAAGTACACCTTTGTGATAAATGCATCATATCTCCCTTGGTCTGCATCCCAATCTAGGAGAAGGTCTACCCAATGCTTACTTAGGACATTCACTACAAGTACACCCTTGTGGGTGGAAGTTTGCTCGATGTTTCCACACACTGGAGGAACACTAGCACATCAAGTCTTTTGTTCTTTGAAGACTACACTTGGGCCATTCACCACTGGTCAAACCACCATGACCAATCCTAGGAGAATATCTGCCCGATGTTGAAATATCAACACTCCCTCTTAGCTAGGGAGGTATCTTTCCATGATGTCTTCATCTAGTAGTCCACTGACTACTCTGTAATCAACTAGTAGCACACAGCTGCTACCATGCCATCGATAGCTTGAATCATCCGTCACAGTCTCTGTGATCAAGCAGCACACAACTGCTCCAAGTGATCTGGTAGTCTTCATGACAATTAGCTAGTAGCATACAACTACTACAATGCCATCCATTAGAACACGACTGTGTTGATCCATAGTGGTACACAATTATTTTCCAATGATACACAACCACTGCTAGTAGCACACAGTTATTGTCCAGTGACACACAATCACTGCCAGTGGTACACAACCATTGTAGTAGCACACAGCTACTGTCCAGAGACACAGTCTCCGCCAGTGGTACACAACCACCGTAGTAGCAAAAGGTTTATCACACATGGCACTCCCATGTGGACTTCTAGAGGCTACTCACTCTAGAAACACTAGGGTCAACTCCCTTGACGTGTCCTCACGTGTTTCCACAAGGGACATGTCCTCATGTGCTCTCCACAAGGGACGTTGGGCTATAAACCCAAACCCACTTATCCCTCTCGGAGAAGTGTCCTCACAAATCAACTCGACTCAGTCACAGAGGAGTATGATCTGGACTTCTAGAGGCTACTCCCTCTAGAAACACTAGAGTCAACTCCCCATAGTGTGTGACGTCAAGGTCAACTCCCTTGATGTGTCCTCATGTGCTCTCCACAAGGGACGTGTCCTCATGTGCTCTCCACAAGGGGCGTTGGGCTATAAGCCCAAACCCACTTATCCCTCGCAAATAAGTGTCCTCACAGATCAACTCAACTCAGTCACAAAGGAGTATGATCTGGAGAATGTCTCAGGAAGCTACAAACATCAACACTCTCTCTTAGGGAGGGAGGCATTCTCTACTATGCCAAGTCTATCACTGAAGTACTTGAACTTCGTCCTGGTGAGGGGTTTGGTAAGAACATCGACAACCTGCTCATCTGTAAGAAGGTATTGCACCAGTACTGCCTTCCTCTGCACCATGTCTCAGATGTAATGGTACTTGATCTCAATGTGTTTCGATTTGTCATGAAACACTGAATTCTTTGAGAGCTTCACACATCTCTGGTTATCATAATGAATAACGGTGGAATCCAACACATGTCCAAATAAATCTGCAAGGAGCTTGCGAAGCCACACTGCTTCGTGGACTACCACACTCAATGCAATGTACTTTACTTATGCGGTGCTCAAAACCACAGAAGTTTGTTTCTTGCTTCACCAGGAAACCATGGTAGATCCCAAAGTGAAGCAACACCCGGAGGTGCTCTTCCTGTCCACTGCGCTCCTTGCCCAATCAAAGTCGATATACCCCTGCAATCTCATGTCAATACTGGAATTATATCTCAAACCATGTCCAACTATGCCTAGCAAGTATCTCAACACATGTTTCGCAGCAATCCAGTGTGTATGCTTTGGCCGACTCATAAACTAGCTAAATGCACTCACTGCATAGCAAATATCTGGTCTAGTGTTAACCAGATACATAAATGATCCAATCAGGGGGTAATGCTAGAGTGTTTGAAACGTAAGCAACTCACCATTAAACAATGATAACTAATTGTGGCAAGGCAATGAGTTGATTATTACAGCACTGGAAACCTACTAAAACCAAAAACAATGTTGATCACTAACCCGAAAATCATATAACCAAAAAATCTAAATAATTATTTTGTAGTAAATGTTGATATATATAGAGAGAGAGAGAACGAGAGAGAGAGATTCTACTAGGCTTGCACAAAGGGGTTGCATCCATTGGTGAGGAGCGAAGAGTTTTTCATTAGTTGACACGGTTCAATTCCCACGAGGTATTTTCTTAGAACCATGGGGTTACAATTCAGGTGGTGATTGTAAGTGTTGGTTCACCCAGAGAGATTATATTAAATAATTTAGTGGCAAATGCACACATAAATGGATCAAAGCCAGCCCCCATGTCCTTCAAAAAAAATCCCTATGGGTTAGCTCAAGTGGTTGAGTGTTGTGAATTACATACAAGAGATCTTGGGGTCAAGTCTTCGAGCCAGTTGCCTTTGTGATGTATTTGATGTTGTGGGCCTCACTCGACGTCCCTACCAAGTCAAGTGCACTAAGTCTTAGCCACTCGCTCTACATCAGGTACCATCCTCGGAATAAGGGGAAGTGCTCGAGAGTTTTGCGAGGATCTATATTCTGAGGAAAAAGATAATATTCAACTAGGAACAAATTATGTGCTAACTTGAGCAAAAACTAAAGTCAACCTCACACAAGGACTAGCCTATCAAGCAGGGGCAAGGGTTGACTTCACCTTATAATATTCTTTTCTTTCTTTTGATCATAAAAAAGGACAATGACTTCTACAAACTAAAACCATACCTTTTTTATATGCGATGCTCTCCACAAGTGCTCTACACCTACCCACCCCTTCAAACTTAAATTCTCTAGCTCTCAAAGGCAATAATTGCTCTAATACCATGTTAGTTTATCAAAGCACACACAACCAAGAAGACGATAAAATTTTGAGACTAAAATGAATCATTTTTGTATTGCATAGGAATTCATATTTATAGTGCAAAATCTATTCCAAAATTATGCGCTAACTTGAGAAAAAACTAAAGTGGACCTCAAACAAGGATTGGCCTATCAATCAAGGGTCAACTTTGCCTTATAATATTGTTTTCTTTCCTTTTATCATAAAAATTGGATAGTGACTTCGACGAACTAAAACCATACCTTTTTTAGGTGTGGTGCCCTCCACAAGTGCTCTGCACCCACCCACCCTTCAAATTCAAATTCTCTGGCTCTCAGAAGCAATAATTGTTCTAATACCATGTTGATTTTTCAATAATTGCTCTAGTACCATGCTGGTCAATTTTTTTATATTACATAGGAATTCATATTTATGGTGCAAATTCTGTTCCAAACTATAACAGCTAAGGACAAGGTTTATCCCCCAACCAAAAGTAGCTCACACTAGAATAGTCAAATCTTATCTCTAAACTTTTTGTCCTAGCCTATCCTATCCTTACTTTTAATTTAGAAAAGTAGGGTGCTTGACTAAAAATAGATATTACATCTTTAACAATTATTTGTAAAAGACAAGTCTATATCAAGCGATTTCAACATAAAAATAATAAATTGCTCTAAAGATACTACTTTCTTAGCATAGGGTGTGTAATAATAAGCATGCTTAGTATAAGTATGCTTGATACTCATTTATAATATTTTGTGGTTGGTTTTGGTTTTGATCTTCAATCTAAACTTTCAATATTGATCATAGATGACAATGTTGAGATTAAGGGTTCTTGTATGGACAATTACTAGGGATATCTAGTGAGTGATTGGAACATGCATTATAATTCCAATCGTCAATTGATCACAGAAATGTATTATAATATTATTAAGTGGCGTATATATCTAAGGTTTCACACTAACCTTAAATGAATTTCAATGGATACACCAACTTCAAAAAGTTTGATCGTAATATATTGCTCACGAGGATTCCAAAACAGACTAGATATGCATTGAACGTTCACAAGTGCATTGGGTGCATCATAATAAACAACTACATTTGAATGAATTTTCAAGTAAAAGGGACCCCTCATTATGACTAGGAAAGAAGATAACTTACCAATGCCTGATCAGGAAGCTGCTGATTCTTGTTCTGAACCTGTAAACATTAAATACACATTTCCTTCAATTTATACTCCTGGTTCACTCATATTTATAGAATAACCAATGCCATGTCTTGTTCACAATACACCAACAGAGAAATTGTTCAAGTTTAAATCACCTGCGTATACGAAGAGATGACGACCAAGGCAATTAAATGTTAGTTATAGACATGCCAAAGTCATCTTCTACCAGCAACTTCACTAGCAGAACAAAGCCCAATTTTGTTTTTGTATCACTAGTATTGTGTTGTAGCTATTACTAGGTAAAAATGAGCTAACAACGAAGCCTCTAGATTACAAATGTTACCAAATAAACTAAAGCATAATAAGGAATCTAGTACCCAAGGGAGATTCAAATATTATGGAGAAGAATGACCAAATGCAGTAATTTGGACACTGGAATATGCATAATGAAAGGATTGTATATTTTCATGCAGCTTTTGTCCACTCGCAAGATGCATAATTATAAGCAGTAGCATAAAATAATTATCCCTACTCTCATTAATATCTAATTTAAAATTCATTGTCCAAAAACTCAGCTTGCAAGTTTTCCCACAAGAATCTCTTGCTGCTATTGGATCACTGTACGTGCCAAACCTTTCTAAATGTAACGAAGATGCCAAAGCACTGACTACAGACTGCACCCGCATATAAATTTATGATGCACAGTATCTTCCCTTGAATTAGACTTGGCCTGTGTGAACTCTCAAAATGAATCAATGTCCCCATTATGGAATACCCTACTTATGTAGTTTATATGTATTAAAATTGCCTAGTAATAATCATCGGGAATAAAAGCAAGCATAAATGTTGAAAATTCAAACACCTTCAATCCTAACAATGTCCATTCCCTGAGGATATGCCTAAAAGGCTACACGCTACAGGCATATGTATACAACAATTAAGAGACATCAAATGTTATGACTCTTAACCACTAAGCAAGGCCTAGATGTAGCCAAGAAAGAACAAGAGTCATTAAAACATAACTGCTGACAAAAGGTGCCAGGTAATTGTAAAGTAAGGAGCTGCCTAAGATGATGAGTCACACATGAGATACATTAAATCTGATGACTCTTAACCACTGAGTAAGGCCTAGCGGTAATTAAGACTAGCTGAAACATAGAGGATGACAAAAGTGATGAGGTCATAGTAAGAGCTGCACAAGCTGACAAACTGGAGAAATTGAAGATACAAAGGTGCAAGAAACTGTGTCATGTTTCTATCATCTGCTGAGGCAATGCAAAAGAGCCAAGGAGTAGAGATATTTACAGGCAATGCTAGACTTCATAATTGCAGTGCTCTAGTGTTGAGTGAGTTTTAACTTTTATAATTGTTAAAATTGTTCTAAGAAGAATAAAGACTCCATAAGTGTACCATAGTGTTAGAGTGAGTTTTAATTATTAATTATTAAAATTATGATAAGAAAACTAAAATAAGTAACCCACATAACCTATAGGTATTGAAGCCAATTCTCCAATTGCTATTTTATAAGACAGGATGGATGAAGCATGTCGAGTCATTGCACAGTTTGTTTAATTGTATTTTGTTCTATGACTGCTTCAAGCTATGCATTTTCAAATTTCTTCTCTCTAGGTATAAAATAATTTGGCTTGCTATATAACGAGGTAACATGTGGTCAAGATCAATTTCTCTGCAACATCCCCATGAACATCCTAGCAACCCTATAGGCCCGACTTATCTCTTGGTGTGCGACTATGGACCCTCTGACCTCTTCCACCTCCTCGCACCTTCCCAAACTGCCTAACGTCAATTTCCGCCCACTAGACAACCTCCTCTCCCAACCCTTTCCATCTCAACGCCATCCCTTTCCCTATCACTTCCTCACTCCTCCCCTTCTTTAACACCCTCCTCTTTGTGTTGGACATTTCTTTCCCCCCCTCAACCCTCTATGCATCACCCTTTCCTCTTCCATCCCAACCTCGACTACCTCCTCCGCAACCTCCCTTACTCAAACATCCTCACAAACCCCTCGGCTCCCACTCTCTCCCCATTTTCCACCCCCATACCATCATCTCTACAAACCCTTGATATCATCACTCATCTACTCAGTCCTATACACTTTCGTCGCCTCTTCAAAGACGAACACAACACCCCTAACCAACAAGGTTCCTTGATGAGCATGGAAACAATAACTAAAACCAAGAAATGAATTACAACCCCATAGTTACCCACCTAGTTGGCAAAGCATCGACCGTCGTTTTCTCTTTCCCAGCAACTTACATTAAGGGTTTGCTTGAGAAAATGGAACAAATTGAAACTACGAATAGAAAGTTACAATTAAAGGTCCATGGCCTTAAACCACAGATTTGTGAGATGAAACCTCAAGAACACACACCTTCAACCACCCCCTCCCCCAGGGGATTCCCTCAAACTCCAATCTAAAATCTTAGATATCAAACATTTATAGGAGGAGTTGCATTCATAGCAAGAACTATTTAAACTAGAGAGGGAAACACAACAACAAATCCTAAAGTCATAGGTACAAATGCTTTAGAAGCGAAAGCAACCCCCCCCCTCGCTAGCAAGAATAGAGTAAGTAGTAAAAGACAAGTTAGTAGAGGAAAGTAGAGGAGCACACCAAACAAACCAAGGAACTAAAACTTAGGGTTCGTGGACTCCCTCCCCCTATAGCCCCGTCAAATCCTTTAGAATGAGGAACCTCCTTCTTTCATGACACACTAGATTTGAAGAATATCAATCTCATGCATGCATGGATGGGCACCAACTCGATACTTTTCCTCTACATTAGAACTTCAAGGGACGAACTCATAGCCCTTCAAGCCAAGAGACAATTATCCTTCCTCCCACACAAGATCTTTCTAGACGTGGACTTCACCAAAGCTCAGCTAGTTGAGCTTAAACAGTCTAGGGAACAGGTTACACAGTTAGGAAAGAGTTGAAGTGGGTAGACATCCAATACCTTAGAGTAGTTATTTGAGACTCCCCCTAGTTGGCCTAGCCTTTGGTCTAAATGACAAGTCCAACGAGGTATGGACAGTTTGTCTTCCATTTCTATTGACTATTGGAATTGCAACAAGGTCGTTTGGTCTTCTCTAGGCATACTTTGTGATGTGGTTAGGTCTCCAAACCTCCTCTTTCTCACATAAACACACTCAAGACCCATGCGAACCACCCTAGATCATTGGGTATCGCTATGCTTGGTCCTACCTATAGGAGACACACTTCGACAACGTCAAAGAGTCTGGTGAAGTTGCATGCCTCATCAATGACTCTCTCCAAGGTTGAGTTTCCATGGTTGCCTTGGACGAGCAAACTAGGTTCTTATGGGTTCTAAAACCATAGGAGCACCCCCTTACCTCAAGATGCCTACAATACAATGTGTTATTCCCCTCCAACCTCATCACACTTTGTATGTCACAGAGAATCGAAGGGGGGCCCTTTCCTCAACCTTTATGCAAACATTTCCCACTATTATTCTCACAACGAGGTTATTCTTTTGGGGTACTTCAATACCCATACCAGGAATTCACAAGTGCCAATACATGATATGATAGACTCGAAGATGCAGTTTTCCTTCAGAAGATCGACCCTGAGACATGGGCCTTAACAGGACTTTTGACCACTCACAACCTACAAGAGACACCTCCTACAACTTGGGGAATCCCACAACCTATTGCACCTGAATGGTCTCCCTTGCTACTTTGGCTCAAGGTTTTTAAATGATTCCCCTACAACAACAAACTACTATGGTTGACTACATCCAGGCCAACCAGGACCTATTCTCGCACATATGTCATCTCTCTCTCTCCCCCATTCCCCTTGTCAACCATGCCCTACTCACCTTCTCCCTCTCCACCACCCCCGCATCTTCGTCCAACCCGCCCATGCCCCCGACTCTATTTTACAATTTTCTTTGACAAGGAGTATGCAAACTCTTACACCTCCCATCAATACTTCTTCTAAAATCTCTTTGGCTAAGCTATCACACTATGAGGGGTGTATTTATGCCATCAAAGTCACCCAAGACTTGCACCTGGCCTAATTTGCACCCCCTTGAAGGGGTTTGAACTTGGGTCTCCATGTTAATACAAGCACAATCACCTCACTGCTTGTCTCTTGACCACACTCTCTTAGAGTTACTCCTCCCCTTCCCCCTTTTCTTGTCCTTGTACACAACCACGACCAAATATGGGATTCTTTGCAGAGCCCTCTAGAATGTGACCCTTCACTCCTACCCCCACTCCATCCAATAGCCCACCCACACCCTATCTCTAGTTCTTGCCCCATGAACCACTAGTTTAACAAGGATTACAAACTTCTCTACAACACTTCCATTTCACCTTCACACATGACTCTCCATCTTTCTCCCGCCTTTGAAAATCTTACCACTGCCTCCTCCTCCTTAAAAAATAGTTGTTCCTCTCTCCTAAAAGATGCAAGCTTTGCGCGACCCTCTGCCACTTCCCAAAAACCCTTTGGCGCACCCTTTTCCCTAAACATCGTTCCCTCCCCCTTTATTTAAATTTTAAACCCTTAGTCCATGTTTTCTCATTAAGTCTTCTTCTCTAAGGTTTTTGGGTAGGGCCCCACCAATACCCCCTCATTCCCCCCTTCTTGTCATCTCTTTTCTGAAAGAGACATCAAGAGGGCAATCAAGGTTATGAGCCCAGAAAGGACAATAATGAGGAAGGCATCCAAACCAAGTTCCTCAAGCATGGCATCCAATCTCTCAACTCGCACATTGTTGATTTGTTTAGCTATGTTGTTTGCTCGAGCCAAACATGGTCCAAACCAGTGTTATCGAAACCGGACCAAAACTAGTGGAACCGGTCGATTTAACCTGGTTTTGATTTAGGTCAGTTTATGCCAGTTTGGTACCAAACCGACCAGTTCAGTAACAAATCAGCCAGTTCGGTACCAAACCAGCAGGTTCGGTACTGAACTATCTGATTTCGTACATGTTCATACGACACGATAGGGACCCAAGGATTTCAATTTTTTTTAAAAACACTAATTTGAGGGACGGGTTGCATAATACGTAACCATAGGGCCTTCTAAAACCTAGTAATTAATGGTAATATTAAATTCTTAAAAGTGGCATTCTCCTTTATCTTTCATTTTCATCCTTCTACTTAAACATTATCATTAATTGTTTCAGGATGTTTGAGAGTGGTTCCAACCTCATTGGACCTCATATGGAAAAAGTAGAATTTTAGGTCCCATTCAAAATTCAATATACTTAACGGTTTTAAGGATTTTAAGATTGGCATAATTGTTGTTAAATTTATTTAAGCTCAGCAAACTAATTTCTGAATACAATAGATTTTTATGCCTAGAACAAGAACAACAACAAATTCTAAATTCTGATCTATAAAGTAAAAATATAACTAAGCAATTTAACCTTGCAATGCACAGTGGAAATTATAGAAACCAATCACACAAATTTCAAACACCAGAAATACCCTAGAAACCCCAACTCCAAAGAAAACCAGTAAACGAGGGTTTTATTATTCAGCTTCAGCAAATGCCTAAAAATATAGTTTTACAATAAAAAAATTGTGGCCATGGCACACGTCCACTTCAAAAAACCCAGCGCTGGATTGAGCCTTTGGCTTTTGAAACTTTGTCCACCAGTGACAAGACCCCTTGCTGCCAGCGAATAGAAGGATTGAGTCTGCAGTTAAGGGAACTCGCGGCCCCTTGCTTGAGGCCCAATTTAGTATTGGAGGGTGCGGCTATGGCTTCATCCTAGCCTCCCTTTCCTCCCCACTGCAAAATGAACCAAACTCATCTCCAACCACCATAGATTGCTCAACTCACAGCCCCTACTCGATCTTGGCCCTCTCGGCCCTCCAATCTCCAAGATTCGACCTGCACTCTCACTTGTGTCTTGGCTTGTAGAAGATGAAGGTGCAAACCCTTCCTATCTCCTTCAGAATTTCTCTCCAATGAGGTTCTCCTCGCACTTTTAAATTGTTGTTGAAACCCTCGGTGCCAAACTCTCAATGAGTTGATGTGTCTCCTCAAGTCACCCCCTCTACTTTTAAATCTCCAGCTAGTTGATTCAACGGTGGAGATTAGATCCCCAACTTGTCAAATCAATGGCCATGATCTAGTCTAAAACTCACTTTGACTTTTTGGATAAGATCAAAGAAGCTTCTAACAAAAGGTTTCCCTAAGTTTAGACTTAGGAAATATTTAAATGATCATTAATCAAATTAATTAATCACATTTTCCTAAGTTAGACTTAGGAAAAATTTAAATGACTTCGAGAAACATTAATCCTCGTGTCTTTTGCTTGCATGACACCTTGTCAAAGCAAAGACACATGTCTGAGCTACAACATTTCAACAATTGCAACGTTTCCACTGGATTATATCATGTATGAGGGTATGAAACTAGCATTTAATCAAGAGCACCAAGCCCTCTACGTACCTCGATGTTGGTGGCATTGATTGTTTTACTCTTCTGTCATGACCTTGGTAAAAATGTACCCACTCAAGTAAAATCACTTATTAGGCATGTTAAGCTTTTTCTATCATATTTTAATGCTTAGAGGATGACATTGATGATGAGGATCCTAATATAGGCAACGATTTTGTAGTTATTTGTTGTAGCGTGATTTTTTTTGGACTCTAGTGGCCATTTAGAGCCTCTTTGTTCGTGTATTTTGGTTGAGAGATGGATTGCACTCAGTGCTATTTTGGTTATTTGCACCCTTACTTGCTATATACATGAGAAACTTTGTATATTTGTGTATAGTGGTTTGGATTCATATGGATGCACGTGAATATATTTTTTTTTTCAAAATTTGAATATTTTATGTATTTTTTGAACAATCGGTTTTTAGTCCAATTTTTTTCCGATTCTGGTCCGGTTCACTTTTTTGGGGTCAATCGATCCAATTCTGATAACATTGGTCTAGATATATCATACGCCCGATTCTTAAATCAAGAACCACCTCATATCCAAACAACTATAGGACCATCATGGTTGGGCACACATTCTCATAACTATATGCTACATTTTTGTATTTGCAACGTTCAAATGAA
>ML847715.1:22027-34425 GCA_009831015.1 Picea engelmannii | reverse complement strand
AGGTGTCTTCATGTGTACACTTATTGTATGTATAAATGCACAACATTATGCAGTTAAATGATAATTTCTTCACATGAAAATGGGACCTTAAACCTCCAAGTGGTTAAACTTAGTTAGAATTTGCCACTTCTCTTTCTGATATGGTATTACTATGGAATTGTCAACAATTCAAATAAGAATCATTCTCTTCACATGAAAATGGGAACTTAAAACCCACAATGGTTAAATCTAGTCAAAATTTGGCACTTCTCTTTCTAATACAGTGTGTTTTCTTTACAAGCAACATCTTGTCCCACATTGAAGCCCTTAACGTGAGAATGGGATTGCTGGTACCTTGCTAGCACCCATTGGCCCACGGACGGAAAACATGTGAGAAAGTGGGATTTGAACTCGAGTGGGGATTTGAACATGAAGGCCCAAGCTTGGCTTGTTAGGCCTTACGCCACACTTCTAGGGTTTGACGTCATGATTTGGGGCTATGGCTTGTGGTGGTGATGATGATTTGATGGACACTTGGCACCTTGTGATTAGGAGGATCCCTTGCACCATGGAAAAGACCCTAGCGCATGAAGGGAAGGCCTTAGGAGGCCCAACGACTTCATCCTTATGCTCAACGACTTGCTAGTTATGCCAAGACATCACCCTAGAAGGGCTTGACATCACCATTAGGGTTTCTTTTTTGTGCAAAATTCAAATTAAAATTGTAAAGGGGAAAAACTAAGGGGGTCGACCCCCTTGTTTTGTGGTTTACCCTAACTTAATGTGGACAAACTAATTTTAGAAGCCTTGTATAAATAAAGGCTTGAATCATTTCATTTTATCATAGCTCTCTCATTAGAGAAGACATACTTGGCTGAAATTTTCGCCCTCTCGGGGCATTTTGGACCATCTCTCTCTTGTGCAACATTTTGGATGCTTGTCTTGGTATATTTTGGAGCTAAGGTGGTGCGCACCTCTTGGAGGTTTATTCTCTTGCATGTTGATGGAAATTGCTTGGTAAACTAGGGTTTTGTTCTTGCTATCTCGTGGAATTGGTAAGAAGATTTCTGCACTTGTTGGTATTTTCTTCTTGTTTCATTGGTACTCTTGTCCAAAACTCTTAGAGGAGTATAAGGGCATACACCCTCCACCAAGTTTCATCTTATTTGCTAGTTGATAAGTCAATTTTTGCAAGGTTGCTAGGAGGAGTAAAAGGGCTTACACCCTCCTAGATTTATCTTTGTTGGTTTTGCATGCTCTAGGGAGTAAAAGGGCTTACACCCCTAGAGATATTGTGGATCCAAGTCTTATAATCAAGACTCCATTTACCCAATAGATTTAAAGCACTAATCTGAAAATTGCATTGGAGAAATAAAATACTTGCTTTGGTATGCGTGAATTTTAGAGATATTTCAATTGTCTGAAGTGGAATCAATTTTACATGTTTTAGGCCTGCTTGACCCACTAGGGCGTCTAGCTTGGCTAAGTATATCTTGCTGCTGCTATAAATTTATGCTACAGCCATTAGGGCTGCAGCAAAACTCACTTAAACTTTTACTCTAACTTACTTTTCAACCGTGGAATTTTGTTTGGAAGCCACTATTATTATTCTATTGCTTTTTGGCTAACTTTTTGATGGTTTACTTGCTGATTTTTATGGTTGAAACTTGCTGCTGTAGAAAATCTTTGCTACAGCCACTTGGCTGTCACTATAATTCTCTTAAAACACTATCTGACATCCCTCTTTTACCATCAAAGTTTATGCTTAAGTATTGGAACATTATCTGCTTGTTAGTGCTTCATTGTCCAATAATTCTTTCGTACTTTGGATGGTTATTTCTGCAGTTAACAACATTTTCCCTTGCTGATATATATTCTTTTTTACTGCTGCAATATAGGGCAACAAGCTTCACTTGCTTGTCCACTTGATTATTAGGTTTGTATCTCAATTATTTGTCTTGCTTGGGCAGGTTTAACATTTTGGTGCAGGTACTCAAAACCTTGGCAAACATCCTCCTTCTACAAGACTCATTTCCAATTTCTCATTTTTCTCCATCATTGACCTAAGGGGTTCCTCAATCATCTCTCCACCCTCCATCTCAATCCCCCTAGGGTCACCGGGATTCCCCCCACGAGGTGATCACATCATCTCTAAAGCGAGGGGAGTACCTATCTAAGGTGACAGTGGGTAAGTATTCCCATAGTTGTCTCACCTTTGTAGATTGGGTCGGGCTTTTCCCAACCTACAATCCGTGTGATAACAAGGCCTCACTAATCTATAGTTTGATGGTGTTCTATAGGTTGCTTATTGCTCTGATAAGATAGCGCAACTTGGAAATATGGTCTCAGGACGTTGCGGGTAAACAAAAATTGAGATCTATGACCAAGTATTTTTCTCATGAGGAGAGTAAGGCATTTTTGGTCGTGATATCGGAAGGAAGCGGAAAGGGTGTTCCCCAAATCTTGGTGTAGGTAGTAGCACTACCTTTTATTGCATAGTAAAAGCGACACCTGAAAATGAGATGCATTTTTGTCTTAGGGTCTTTTAAGTGACACATTTGGCAATTCCTGTTTGGTTGCAAGATATGGTGGCCAGTCTTCGAAGTTTGTGGCAACTCACCTGAAACTTACCGAGGGGTATCTTGAGTGAATGCATCTAGTGTCTCTAGGTGTATAGGGGATGGAGAATGACACAATCCCACAACTCTAAGAAGTGCTCCAAATAGAAATCCGTATTTGAGTGGAGGCGAAGCACCAACTCAACTAGGCAGATGGGATTTGCCAGTTGTGTCGTCTTTGAGAGGTCGAGACCGAAGAGCACTTCATTTTTTGTTGACCCATTTATTATGAGATTTGAGCGTTGTTCCATTGTCTATTTAGGGATTCGTGAACCCTTTCGTGTTTCTTCGAGTACTTGGACTAGATGCATGGATCTATACATACAAGAGGTCATGAAAATCCATTCCTAGACTCTTTGGCCACCTCTTAGACTAGTCTCCTCTTGGCTGATCCCTTCTTTGTGGTGCTCCCTTCTGCTAGGGGTACCAAGAAATAGTTTGGTAGCAGAGTTACTTCAACTCCCATATTGGTGAGGCTCTAAAGGGCTATTCTTATGTCCTAGAGACCCATAGACAATGTCGTTCTAAATCCCATACTAGTGGTTAGACAAGGTTATCTAGGCTTCGACGACGAACAACCTCTTCCGGGCAACAATGGTATTCAAACTGGATCCTTCGCCAGTTCCTCTTCCAGACATGCTTCTATTTGGAGTTTCCTCCATTTGGCCTCGAATATTATGGGGGCTATCCCTAATGGGCCTTGATAGTTACCACTCATATTTACATGAGTGGTAAATTGTGATTCTCATCACATGAAATATTTTTAGGGGTAACTTGCAGGGATGTTGATGGACTATAGATACTCACCTTTTATTTTGCTTGAGGATAGTGCTTCTTGGATAAGCATAGTGGTGATCCTCCATGATATTACATGAAATGTTGATGTGGTTGACTTTTTTGGTTGGTGTTGCATTCTCCTTGATGCTTAGATGGTGTTGGTGTTCCTTAGTGGTACATCTTTATATTTCATGATCAACTCACTTGATGATTGTGCTAATGCTTCATGGTTCCTTATATAATTGTATGGAGGTGTGGTCATAACATTGACATGATATGACTCTTGTAGAAGATCGCTCTATTGTTTTACATGTCTATTTTATTCTCATGATGATGTTAGACACAATAGACGACCATATTTGTAGAGCGCTTACCTCCTTGCCTTGTTTTGGAGTGCCTTGGGGTTTGGTGATGATATGGTTTTGTGGGGGAGTGTTCCAACACTTGAAGTGTCTATTCCATTCTTATGATGATACAGACGAACAATTTTGCAGGGCGCTCATTTCCTTGGTATGTTTTGGAGCAACCAAGGGTTTCAGGGATGATTTGTGCATGGTTGATGGATCACACTTCTTGGATAGAGCACCCTAGGATTTTGTGTCTGTTATATCTCTATGGCCATACTTGATGGGATAGACACTTAATCCTAGTGAGGGCTCCCTTCTTTCATGGATTTCCAACATTTAGCACAATATTCAGGGGGTTTTTAGCGCATAGATGATGATGGATGACTTGGCACCTTTCAGTAAGAACTCATTGGGCTTTCTAGTGTCTATTGAGGTCTTATGGTGATGTTTTATTGGATATACACTTGTTTTCATGGAGTGTTCCACCTCTTCATGTTTTTTCGGGCATCTAGGCTTTGATTGAAGGGGCAACCCACTCCTTATTGCACATTTGACTCCATCACTTGAGCGCTTGGCTTCGTGGTTCTATTTTCATGTTGAGGTTGCACTTTATGATGATTTTACACCTCAATCTCATGGACTGGTCCCTTGCTTGCACACATGTGGAGGCATTTCTTGTGGATTTAGGCTATTGATGGTGGCTTTTACATGCATGTGGAGGTTGTTTGGTCTTTGATGACTTGTCACTTGATTTATGGTGTCCATTTTATATTAGTCAACTCCTTATCTTGGGATCCACTCCATCTACCTTCATCTTGAGGTTGGTTATATCTTGGAGTTTGAGCATTCATGGTCCACTTCACTTGAGAACTCCATTTATATGCATCTGTCTACTTGGAGAGTTCATGTTGCACATGTTCCCATGGCATTTGTTGAGGGCGCCCACATATTTGGAGGATTTCCACCTTGAGATAGTGATAACATGTGCCACATGGTTATTTATTTGCACATCTACTCATGGATTGAGTTGTCCACACAATGATACTATTGTTGCACACGTTTTGTGCTATTTCATGTCTACTTCACATAAGGACACATATCTAGAGGGCGTACATGTGGACAAGCATTTACTTACTATTTTTGGAGCTTTAACATGGTCTATCTCTTAACCAAAGGAAGTGCCCCACTATCTTGGCTCTATTTTTAGGATGTTGGAACTAACTCCATATTTTGTATTTGTTTGACTCATCTATTGGAGTTAGTTAGATGAAAGCTTTATTATATTGTTTTCCAATAATATTTTATTGTAACCTCTTGGAGGAAGTTGAGGATCTCAACAAACTTCTTGCTACTTTGAGTAAGCAAGTTGTTGAGATGATTATTATATTGCTATTCCTTGGAGAGAACAGTGGATCGAGGAAAACAAATAATTTTTTATGTATGAGGAGATGGAACTTAAACAAGGGTTTGCTCTCTCCATTGGCAACCAGGGGGGGTATTATATGGAAGAACCTGTGAGTAAGATAGCTCCAAGCTTGTTGAGATAAGGTGTGTTTTATTTGTTTAAGTTATGGTATATTATATGTATGAATTTCATGTGTGGCAATTGTTTTAGGTGTGCAGTTGGAAGTTAGTGTTTGCAGGTTTATGGATGCAAGAGTCAACACATGGGCATAAAAAGGTATGTTTGCCTTATTGGAAATGATTGAAGTAATAGGTCTCTTCCTTATTTACCTATTTCCTTTTGTGTTTCTTGTACTAAGGGGGAGAACATTATACATTCTACATTATTTGATTGGGTGTAAACAATCCTTGTATAAGTTCTACCTTAAAATGTTGCCTTGAGTAGTGGATCTCACAAAGACCCTCTCCACTATTAAATTGTAGATCTAGCAACTTAATTGGGGTTGTGGTTGTGCATGCCACCTTGGTTGCCTATCGCCCCCTATTCTACTTTAGAACCTCCATCTAAATTTGCATACATGACCCCATCGCCCAAGCAAACAAAGGCACCAATCTCCCATTCATCCACCGCCCCCAAAACATAAAATCCATTTCTCATTTTCCCTTTTGTTTATTGTTGCTAGGCTCTCTCATACTCCCATTGTCTAGTACATGAATTTAGCTTAGTAACCCATAGGGAAGCTCCCCTAGGTTATGATTCCAATTTTCCCTAGCATAAAGTGAGAAAAGCAAGGCTACTGAGGTGATAGTGGGTAACTTGGCTAAGTTGCCCATGGGTCTCACACTTGTGATTAAGACTTTTGCACCATGTGAGAAACCAAGAGGTAACATGTTCACACTATCTTTGATCTTGGTTCCTTTCGTTTTGTACATTTTCCTCTGGGATTAGATTTATGTTATATGTACAGTCTCCATACCATGTCTTAGCTTAGATTAGTACTTTACTGTACTTTTTGCATCTTATTTTCTTTAGGATCCATTTTCGCACTTCCACTTTGTATCAACATTATTGGTACTCAACGATGCCATCGACCTACTTTTGCGGTGATTCATTGGACATTAATAAAATTATGTTATACTATATTATCTTCGAAGGTGTGGTCCAAGTAACCTAAATATACAATGTGCAGATGTCCTCTTCGATGGCTTGATTCAACTCTTTTTTAGTTGGCAGGAGGTGGTTTCACGTGTCTAAAGAGACTTGAAAGGGGGTAGGCGGTCTATGGAGATGGTTGAACAAAGTGGTAGGGAGGGGTACCTATCTTTTCTGGAGGTAGAGTCCACAAAGGTTCGAGCTTTGTGTAGGAAGGAGACCAAACATAAGATGCCCTCAAAGTGAAAATGACGGGCTTTAAACTTAACTTGAACAATGGCTTGGGGGATTGTACATTTGCATCAGATGATGCACCTAAGAATCAGGGTTTGGACTCTCTTGGTCTTGGCCTAGTGGGTTTGCATAAAACTTGGTCCTTGAATCTTTGAATCATAGAGGGCCATAGGTTTGATAGTTGTATCTAGGAAGTGCAACTTGGATGAGATGTCTTAACATTATTTATGGAAACATTGTTCCTCGAGGAGGGTGAGGGTGTTGTACACTTTTGTGAGCTAGGGTTGGAGGGCTCGATGCATGCTAAAACGTGGCCCCAAAAACTGGACCCCCAAGTTGGTGTAAGGTGTTGTGATGGCAATATCTCCCCCAAGGAGTAGAAATGTAACATGGAGAAAGGACCCTTTGACTTGTTGAAGATCATAATGTTGGTTTTACTTAGGTTGACCGTTAACTGTTGAAGTCACAAAAGCTGGCAAGGGCATCAATTTGTCTCTATAAGCCCTCCAGTGAGGAGGTCAATATGATCAAGTCATGAATGAAGAGGAATAGAGAGATCAACACATGCTGAAGGAGGCAATTGTCCTTGTCTTGAATACGTCGTAGAGGAAGGATTCCAATTTGTCAAAGAGAGTCGGTGAAGGGGCACCCTTGTTTGACGCCTATGGTGCTTTGGATGAAGTTAGAGAGGTTTTGTGTTGTTTGGAGGCAACTAAGAACTGACTTGTAGTGTTGCTAGCTAGGAGGGTGTCTGAAATGCCAATGTCACAGTCTTTGAAACAAAGTGTCTCTAGATATCGTGTCAAAAGATTTCCAAAAGTCTATAAAACAACAAAAGACTTTTGAAGAGAGATGGCAAGCCTCCTTGATAATGGCCTAGAGTGTGAAGATGTGGTCAGTTGTTTGGTGTTGTGGGTTGAAACCTGCTTGTCCTTTGGCCCTAAGGTGCCTACTCTCTCATTCATTTGAACGTTGCAAATACAAAAATGTAGCATATAGTTATGAGAATGTGTGCCCAACCATGATGGTCCTATAGTTGTTTGGATATGAGGTGGTTCTTGATTTAAGAATCGGGCGTATGATATATCTAGACCAATGTTATCNTTCATTTGAACGTTGCAAATACAAAAATGTAGCATATAGTTATGAGAATGTGTGCCCAACCATGATGGTCCTATAGTTGTTTGGATATGAGGTGGTTCTTGATTTAAGAATCGGGCGTATGATATATCTAGACCAATGTTATCAGAATTGGATCGATTGACCCCAAAAAAGTGAACCGGACCAGAATCGGAAAAAAATTGGACTAAAAACCGATTGTTCAAAAAATACATAAAATATTCAAATTTTGAAAAAAAAAATATATTCACGTGCATCCATATGAATCCAAACCACTATACACAAATATACAAAGTTTCTCATGTATATAGCAAGTAAGGGTGCAAATAACCAAAATAGCACTGAGTGCAATCCATCTCTCAACCAAAATACACGAACAAAGAGGCTCTAAATGGCCACTAGAGTCCAAAAAAAATCACGCTACAACAAATAACTACAAAATCGTTGCCTATATTAGGATCCTCATCATCAATGTCATCCTCTAAGCATTAAAATATGATAGAAAAAGCTTAACATGCCTAATAAGTGATTTTACTTGAGTGGGTACATTTTTACCAAGGTCATGACAGAAGAGTAAAACAATCAATGCCACCAACATCGAGGTACGTAGAGGGCTTGGTGCTCTTGATTAAATGCTAGTTTCATACCCTCATACATGATATAATCCAGTGGAAACGTTGCAATTGTTGAAATGTTGTAGCTCAGACATGTGTCTTTGCTTTGACAAGGTGTCATGCAAGCAAAAGACACGAGGATTAATGTTTCTCGAAGTCATTTAAATTTTTCCTAAGTCTAACTTAGGAAAATGTGATTAATTAATTTGATTAATGATCATTTAAATATTTCCTAAGTCTAAACTTAGGGAAACCTTTTGTTAGAAGCTTCTTTGATCTTATCCAAAAAGTCAAAGTGAGTTTTAGACTAGATCATGGCCATTGATTTGACAAGTTGGGGATCTAATCTCCACCGTTGAATCAACTAGCTGGAGATTTAAAAGTAGAGGGGGTGACTTGAGGAGACACATCAACTCATTGAGAGTTTGGCACCGAGGGTTTCAACAACAATTTAAAAGTGCGAGGAGAACCTCATTGGAGAGAAATTCTGAAGGAGATAGGAAGGGTTTGCACCTTCATCTTCTACAAGCCAAGACACAAGTGAGAGTGCAGGTCGAATCTTGGAGATTGGAGGGCCGAGAGGGCCAAGATCGAGTAGGGGCTGTGAGTTGAGCAATCTATGGTGGTTGGAGATGAGTTTGGTTCATTTTGCAGTGGGGAGGAAAGGGAGGCTAGGATGAAGCCATAGCCGCACCCTCCAATACTAAATTGGGCCTCAAGCAAGGGGCCGCGAGTTCCCTTAACTGCAGACTCAATCCTTCTATTCGCTGGCAGCAAGGGGTCTTGTCACTGGTGGACAAAGTTTCAAAAGCCAAAGGCTCAATCCAGCGCTGGGTTTTTTGAAGTGGACGTGTGCCATGGCCACAATTTTTTTATTGTAAAACTATATTTTTAGGCATTTGCTGAAGCTGAATAATAAAACCCTCGTTTACTGGTTTTCTTTGGAGTTGGGGTTTCTAGGGTATTTCTGGTGTTTGAAATTTGTGTGATTGGTTTCTATAATTTCCACTGTGCATTGCAAGGTTAAATTGCTTAGTTATATTTTTACTTTATAGATCAGAATTTAGAATTTGTTGTTGTTCTTGTTCTAGGCATAAAAATCTATTGTATTCAGAAATTAGTTTGCTGAGCTTAAATAAATTTAACAACAATTATGCCAATCTTAAAATCCTTAAAACCGTTAAGTATATTGAATTTTGAATGGGACCTAAAATTCTACTTTTTCCATATGAGGTCCAATGAGGTTGGAACCACTCTCAAACATCCTGAAACAATTAATGATAATGTTTAAGTAGAAGGATGAAAATGAAAGATAAAGGAGAATGCCACTTTTAAGAATTTAATATTACCATTAATTACTAGGTTTTAGAAGGCCCTATGGTTACGTATTATGCAACCCGTCCCTCAAATTAGTGTTTTTAAAAAAAATTGAAATCCTTGGGTCCCTATCGTGTCGTATGAACATGTACGAAATCAGATAGTTCAGTACCGAACCTGCTGGTTTGGTACCGAACTGGCTGATTTGTTACTGAACTGGTCGGTTTGGTACCAAACTGGCATAAACTGACCTAAATCAAAACCAGGTTAAATCGACCGGTTCCACTAGTTTTGGTCCGGTTTCGATAACACTGGTTTGGACCATGTTTGGCTCGAGCAAACAACATAGCTAAACAAATCAACAATGTGCGAGTTGAGAGATTGGATGCCATGCTTGAGGAACTTGGTTTGGATGCCTTCCTCATTATTGTCCTTTCTGGGCTCATAACCTTGATTGCCCTCTTGATGTCTCTTTCAGAAAAGAGATGACAAGAAGGGGGGAATGAGGGGGTATTGGTGGGGCCCTACCCAAAAACCTTAGAGAAGAAGACTTAATGAGAAAACATGGACTAAGGGTTTAAAATTTAAATAAAGGGGGAGGGAACGATGTTTAGGGAAAAGGGTGCGCCAAAGGGTTTTTGGGAAGTGGCAGAGGGTCGCGCAAAGCTTGCATCTTTTAGGAGAGAGGAACAACTATTTTTTAAGGAGGAGGAGGCAGTGGTAAGATTTTCAAAGGCGGGAGAAAGATGGAGAGTCATGTGTGAAGGTGAAATGGAAGTGTTGTAGAGAAGTTTGTAATCCTTGTTAAACTAGTGGTTCATGGGGCAAGAACTAGAGATAGGGTGTGGGTGGGCTATTGGATGGAGTGGGGGTAGGAGTGAAGGGTCACATTCTAGAGGGCTCTGCAAAGAATCCCATATTTGGTCGTGGTTGTGTACAAGGACAAGAAAAGGGGGAAGGGGAGGAGTAACTCTAAGAGAGTGTGGTCAAGAGACAAGCAGTGAGGTGATTGTGCTTGTATTAACATGGAGATCCAAGTTCAAACGCCTTCAAGGGGGTGTAAATTAGGCCAAGTGCAAGTCTTGGGCGACTTTGATGGCATAGATACACCCCTTAGTGTGTGATAGCTTAGCCAAAGAGATTTTGATAGCTTAGCCAAAGAGATTTTAGAAGAAGTATTGATGGGAGGTGTAAGAGTTTACATACTCCTTGTCAAAGAAAATTGTAAAATAGAGTCGGGGGCATGGGTGGGTTGGACGGAGATGTGGGGGAGGTGGAGAGGGAGAAGGTGAGTAGGGCATGGTTGACAAGGGGAATGGGGGAGAGGGAGAGATGACATATGTGCGAGAGTAGGTCCTGGTTGGCCTGGATGTAGTCAACCATAGTAGTTTGTTGTTGTAGGGGAATCATTTAAAACCCTTGAGCCAAGGTAGCGAGGGAGACCACTCAGGTGCAATAGGTTGTGGGATTCCCCAAGTTGTAGGAGGTGTCTCTTGTAGGTTGTGAGTGGTCAAAAGTCCTGTTAAGGCCCATGTCTCAGGGTCAATCTTCTGAAGGAAAACTGCATCCTTGAGTCTATCATATCATGTATTGGCACTTGTGAATTCCTGGTATGGGTATTGAAGGACCCCAAAAGAATAACCTCGTTGTGAGAATAACAGTGGGAAATGTTTGCATAAAGGTTGAGGAAAGGGCCCCCCTTCGATTCTTTGTAACATACAAAGTGTGATGAGGTTGGAGGGGAATAACACATTGTATTGTAGGCATCTTGAGTTAAGGGGGTGCTCCTATGGTTTCAGAACCCATAAGAACCTAGTGTGCTCGTCCAAGGAAACCATGGAAACTCAACCTTGGAGAGAGTCACTGATGAGGCATGCAACTTCACCAGACTCTTTGACGTTGTCGAAGTGTGTCTCCTATAGGTAGGACCAAGCATAGCGATACCCAAGGATCTAGGGTGGTTCGCATGGGTCTTGAGTGTGTTTATGTGAGAAAGAGGAGGTCTCGAGACCTAACCACATCACAAAGTATGCCTAGAGAAGACCAAAAGGCCTTGTTGCAATTCCAACAGTCAATAGAAATGGAAGACAGACTGTCCATACCTCGTTGGACTTGTCATTTAGACCAAAGGCTAGGCCACCTAGGGGGAGTCTCAAATAACTACTCTAAGGTATTGGATGACTACCCACTTCAACTCTTTCCTAACTGTGTAACCTGTTCCCTAGACTGTTTAAGCTCAACTAACTGAGCTTTGGTGAAGTTTGTTGAAATAATGTAACTGCGAAGAGCATTCTTATTATTATTGGATTAAATCCCCATTGCGGATTAATCATGTCATTATTATTATTATTGTTATTGGATTAATCCCCATTGTGGATTAATCATGTCGGTAATTGTATAAGGACCAAATCCCCTTTTGCGGATTGGTCATCGGACAATTATAAAGGGCAGAATAAGAAGTCGGCCCCAACAGTTATCATGGAAGACCCAGAATTAATTAAAGGTGGGTTTACCCACCCAGAGTGAGAGGTCGGCCCTACCAGTTGTGACCTTTCACATGTGCCAGTCTTGTATAAATAAGAGGCTAGTGCCTCACTTCAAACACACAACTCACTTGCTCATTTCTCTTATGAGGCAAGCTGCAATTACCAGAGAGAGGAGGAGAAGAGTGGCGCATCTCTTGCGGAGGACCTTCTGTATTGGTTTGAGTTATCTCTTGAACATTGTTTAAGCTATTTATGATAAGGAAGTTTTGCTGGGTTTTCTTCTCCTAGAGGGTTTCCCAGGATAAATGCTGTGTCTCTTGTGAATGTGTATTTCTCAGTGATCTTGTTCT
>ML847715.1:0-15473 GCA_009831015.1 Picea engelmannii | reverse complement strand
TGATACATATTTGATGCAGATGATGATAGCATTCTTTCGAGAATGATGATGTTGCTGATGAAGAAAACTTCTGATGACTCGTAAATGTGCTAGCCAATGTTTCAAGATGATATTGACGATACTGTCCTCCAGATGCCACTGATAATGCAAACCTCTCTCGCTTGATGTTGATGAAGAATACCCTTCTTGTTAATGGGGAGTGTTGAAATAATGTAACTGGGAAGAGAATTCTGATTATTATTGGATTAAATCCCCATTGCGGATTAATCATGCCATTATTATAATTATTGTTATTGGATTAATCCCCATTGTGGATTAATCATGTCGGTAATTGTATAAGGACCAAATCCCCTTTTGCGGATTGGTCATCAAACAATTATAAAGGGCAGAATAAGAAGTTGGCCCCAACAGTTATCATGGAGGACCCAGAATTAATTAAAGGTGGGTTTACCCACCCAGAGTGAGAGGTCGGCCCTGCCAGTTGTGACCTTTCACACGTGCTAGTCTTGTATAAATAAGAGGCTAGCGCCTCACTTCAAACACACAACTCACTTGCTCATTTCTCTTATGAAGCAAGCTGCAATTACTAGAGAGAGGAGGAGAAGAGTGGCGCATCTCTTGGGGAGGACCTTCTGTATTGGTTTGAGTTATCTCTTGAACATTGTTTAAGCTATTTTTGATAAGGAAGTTTTGATGGGTTTTCTTCCCCTAGAGGGTTTCCCAGGATAAATGCTGTGTCTCTTGTGAATGTGTATTTCTCAGTGATCTTGTTCTTATGATGCTATTATCTATTGAAATGCAAAGAACTATAATAATGGCATAAACATTAACAAAGTCCACGTCTAGAAAGATCTTGTGTGGGAGGAAGGATAATTGTCTCTTGGCTTGAAGGGCTATGAGTTCGTCCCTTGAAGTTCTAATGCAGAGGAAAAGTATCGAGTTGGTGCCCATCCATGCATGCATGAGATTGATATTCTTCAAATCTAGTGTGTCATGAAGGAAGGAGGTTCCTCATTCTAAAGGATCTGACGGGGCTATAGGGGGAGGGAGTCCATGAACCCTAAGTTTTAGTTCCTTGGTTTGTTTGGTGTGCTCCTCTACTTTCCTCTACTAACTTGTCTTTTACTACTTCCTCTATTCTTGCTAGCGAGGGGGGGGGTTGCTTTCGCTTCTAAAGCATTTGTACCTGTGACTTTAGGATTTGTTGTTGTGTTTCCCTCTCTAGTTTAAATAGTTCTTGCTATGAATGCAACTCCTCCTATAAATGTTTGATATCTATGATTTTAGATTGGAGTTTGAGGGAATCCCCCAGGGGAGGGGGTGGTTGAAGGTGTGTGTTCTTGAGGTTTCATATCACAAATTTGTGGTTTAAGGCCATGGACCTTTAATTGTAACTTTCTATTTGTAGTTTCAATTTGTTCGATTTTCTCAAGCAAACCCTTAATGTGAGTTGTTGGGAAAGAGAAAACGACGGTCGACGCTTTGCCAACTAGGTGGGTAACTATGGGGTTGTAATTCATTTCTTGGTTGTTGTTATTGTTTCCATGCTCATCAAGGAACCTTGTTGGTTAGGGGTGTCTTGTTCGTCTTTGAAGAGGCGATGAAAGTGTATAGGACTGAGTAGATGAGTGCTGATATCAAGGGTTTGTAGAGATGATGGTATGGGGGTGGAAAATGGGGAGAGAGTGGGAGCCGAGGGGTTTGTGAGGATGTTTGAGTAAGGGAGGTTGCGGAGGAGGTAGTCGAGGTTGGGATGGAAGAGGAAAGGGTGATGCATAGAGGGTTGAGGGGGGGAAAGAAATGTCCAACACAAAGAGGAGGGTGTTAAAGAAGGGGAGGAGTGAGGAAGTGATAGGGAAAGGGATGGCGTTGAGATGGAAAGGGTTGGGAGAGGAGGTTGTCTAGTGGGCGGAAATTGACGTTAGGCAGTTTGGGAAGGTGCGAGGAGGTGGAAGAGGTCAGAGGGTCCATAGTCGCACACCAAGAGATAAGTCGGGCCTATAGGGTTGCTAGGATGTTCATGGGGATGTTGCAGAGAAATTGATCTTGACCACATGTTACCTCGTTATATAGCAAGCCAAATTATTTTATACCTAGAGAGAAGAAATTTGAAAATGCATAGCTTGAAGCAGTCATAGAACAAAATACAATTAAACAAACTGTGCAATGACTCGACATGCTTCATCCATCCTGTCTTATAAAATAGCAATTGGAGAATTGGCTTCAATACCTATAGGTTATGTGGGTTACTTATTTTAGTTTTCTTATCATAATTTTAATAATTAATAATTAAAACTCACTCTAACACTATGGTACACTTATGGAGTCTTTATTCTTCTTAGAACAATTTTAACAATTATAAAAGTTAAAACTCACTCAACACTAGAGCACTGCAATTATGAAGTCTAGCATTGCCTGTAAATATCTCTACTCCTTGGCTCTTTTGCATTGCCTCAGCAGATGATAGAAACATGACACAGTTTCTTGCACCTTTGTATCTTCAATTTCTCCAGTTTGTCAGCTTGTGCAGCTCTTACTATGACCTCATCACTTTTGTCATCCTCTATGTTTCAGCTAGTCTTAATTACCGCTAGGCCTTACTCAGTGGTTAAGAGTCATCAGATTTAATGTATCTCATGTGTGACTCATCATCTTAGGCAGCTCCTTACTTTACAATTACCTGGCACCTTTTGTCAGCAGTTATGTTTTAATGACTCTTGTTCTTTCTTGGCTACATCTAGGCCTTGCTTAGTGGTTAAGAGTCATAACATTTGATGTCTCTTAATTGTTGTATACATATGCCTGTAGCGTGTAGCCTTTTAGGCATATCCTCAGGGAATGGACATTGTTAGGATTGAAGGTGTTTGAATTTTCAACATTTATGCTTGCTTTTATTCCCGATGATTATTACTAGGCAATTTTAATACATATAAACTACATAAGTAGGGTATTCCATAATGGGGACATTGATTCATTTTGAGAGTTCACACAGGCCAAGTCTAATTCAAGGGAAGATACTGTGCATCATAAATTTATATGCGGGTGCAGTCTGTAGTCAGTGCTTTGGCATCTTCGTTACATTTAGAAAGGTTTGGCACGTACAGTGATCCAATAGCAGCAAGAGATTCTTGTGGGAAAACTTGCAAGCTGAGTTTTTGGACAATGAATTTTAAATTAGATATTAATGAGAGTAGGGATAATTATTTTATGCTACTGCTTATAATTATGCATCTTGCGAGTGGACAAAAGCTGCATGAAAATATACAATCCTTTCATTATGCATATTCCAGTGTCCAAATTACTGCATTTGGTCATTCTTCTCCATAATATTTGAATCTCCCTTGGGTACTAGATTCCTTATTATGCTTTAGTTTATTTGGTAACATTTGTAATCTAGAGGCTTCGTTGTTAGCTCATTTTTACCTAGTAATAGCTACAACACAATACTAGTGATACAAAAACAAAATTGGGCTTTGTTCTGCTAGTGAAGTTGCTGGTAGAAGATGACTTTGGCATGTCTATAACTAACATTTAATTGCCTTGGTCGTCATCTCTTCGTATACGCAGGTGATTTAAACTTGAACAATTTCTCTGTTGGTGTATTGTGAACAAGACATGGCATTGGTTATTCTATAAATATGAGTGAACCAGGAGTATAAATTGAAGGAAATGTGTATTTAATGTTTACAGGTTCAGAACAAGAATCAGCAGCTTCCTGATCAGGCATTGGTAAGTTATCTTCTTTCCTAGTCATAATGAGGGGTCCCTTTTACTTGAAAATTCATTCAAATGTAGTTGTTTATTATGATGCACCCAATGCACTTGTGAACGTTCAATGCATATCTAGTCTGTTTTGGAATCCTCGTGAGCAATATATTACGATCAAACTTTTTGAAGTTGGTGTATCCATTGAAATTCATTTAAGGTTAGTGTGAAACCTTAGATATATACGCCACTTAATAATATTATAATACATTTCTGTGATCAATTGACGATTGGAATTATAATGCATGTTCCAATCACTCACTAGATATCCCTAGTAATTGTCCATACAAGAACCCTTAATCTCAACATTGTCATCTATGATCAATATTGAAAGTTTAGATTGAAGATCAAAACCAAAACCAACCACAAAATATTATAAATGAGTATCAAGCATACTTATACTAAGCATGCTTATTATTACACACCCTATGCTAAGAAAGTAGTATCTTTAGAGCAATTTATTATTTTTATGTTGAAATCGCTTGATATAGACTTGTCTTTTACAAATAATTGTTAAAGATGTAATATCTATTTTTAGTCAAGCACCCTACTTTTCTAAATTAAAAGTAAGGATAGGATAGGCTAGGACAAAAAGTTTAGAGATAAGATTTGACTATTCTAGTGTGAGCTACTTTTGGTTGGGGGATAAACCTTGTCCTTAGCTGTTATAGTTTGGAACAGAATTTGCACCATAAATATGAATTCCTATGTAATATAAAAAAATTGACCAGCATGGTACTAGAGCAATTATTGAAAAATCAACATGGTATTAGAACAATTATTGCTTCTGAGAGCCAGAGAATTTGAATTTGAAGGGTGGGTGGGTGCAGAGCACTTGTGGAGGGCACCACACCTAAAAAAGGTATGGTTTTAGTTCGTCGAAGTCACTATCCAATTTTTATGATAAAAGGAAAGAAAACAATATTATAAGGCAAAGTTGACCCTTGATTGATAGGCCAATCCTTGTTTGAGGTCCACTTTAGTTTTTTCTCAAGTTAGCGCATAATTTTGGAATAGATTTTGCACTATAAATATGAATTCCTATGCAATACAAAAATGATTCATTTTAGTCTCAAAATTTTATCGTCTTCTTGGTTGTGTGTGCTTTGATAAACTAACATGGTATTAGAGCAATTATTGCCTTTGAGAGCTAGAGAATTTAAGTTTGAAGGGGTGGGTAGGTGTAGAGCACTTGTGGAGAGCATCGCATATAAAAAAGGTATGGTTTTAGTTTGTAGAAGTCATTGTCCTTTTTTATGATCAAAAGAAAGAAAAGAATATTATAAGGTGAAGTCAACCCTTGCCCCTGCTTGATAGGCTAGTCCTTGTGTGAGGTTGACTTTAGTTTTTGCTCAAGTTAGCACATAATTTGTTCCTAGTTGAATATTATCTTTTTCCTCAGAATATAGATCCTCGCAAAACTCTCGAGCACTTCCCCTTATTCCGAGGATGGTACCTGATGTAGAGCGAGTGGCTAAGACTTAGTGCACTTGACTTGGTAGGGACGTCGAGTGAGGCCCACAACATCAAATACATCACAAAGGCAACTGGCTCGAAGACTTGACCCCAAGATCTCTTGTATGTAATTCACAACACTCAACCACTTGAGCTAACCCATAGGGATTTTTTTTGAAGGACATGGGGGCTGGCTTTGATCCATTTATGTGTGCATTTGCCACTAAATTATTTAATATAATCTCTCTGGGTGAACCAACACTTACAATCACCACCTGAATTGTAACCCCATGGTTCTAAGAAAATACCTCGTGGGAATTGAACCGTGTCAACTAATGAAAAACTCTTCGCTCCTCACCAATGGATGCAACCCCTTTGTGCAAGCCTAGTAGAATCTCTCTCTCTCGTTCTCTCTCTCTCTATATATATCAACATTTACTACAAAATAATTATTTAGATTTTTTGGTTATATGATTTTCGGGTTAGTGATCAACATTGTTTTTGGTTTTAGTAGGTTTCCAGTGCTGTAATAATCAACTCATTGCCTTGCCACAATTAGTTATCATTGTTTAATGGTGAGTTGCTTACGTTTCAAACACTCTAGCATTACCCCCTGATTGGATCATTTATGTATCTGGTTAACACTAGACCAGATATTTGCTATGCAGTGAGTGCATTTAGCTAGTTTATGAGTCGGCCAAAGCATACACACTGGATTGCTGCGAAACATGTGTTGAGATACTTGCTAGGCATAGTTGGACATGGTTTGAGATATAATTCCAGTATTGACATGAGATTGCAGGGGTATATCGACTTTGATTGGGCAAGGAGCGCAGTGGACAGGAAGAGCACCTCCGGGTGTTGCTTCACTTTGGGATCTACCATGGTTTCCTGGTGAAGCAAGAAACAAACTTCTGTGGTTTTGAGCACCGCATAAGTAAAGTACATTGCATTGAGTGTGGTAGTCCACGAAGCAGTGTGGCTTCGCAAGCTCCTTGCAGATTTATTTGGACATGTGTTGGATTCCACCGTTATTCATTATGATAACCAGAGATGTGTGAAGCTCTCAAAGAATTCAGTGTTTCATGACAAATCGAAACACATTGAGATCAAGTACCATTACATCTGAGACATGGTGCAGAGGAAGGCAGTACTGGTGCAATACCTTCTTACAGATGAGCAGGTTGTCGATGTTCTTACCAAACCCCTCACCAGGACGAAGTTCAAGTACTTCAGTGATAGACTTGGCATAGTAGAGAATGCCTCCCTCCCTAAGAGAGAGTGTTGATGTTTGTAGCTTCCTGAGACATTCTCCAGATCATACTCCTTTGTGACTGAGTTGAGTTGATCTGTGAGGACACTTATTTGCGAGGGATAAGTGGGTTTGGGCTTATAGCCCAACGCCCCTTGTGGAGAGCACATGAGGACACGTCCCTTGTGGAGAGCACATGAGGACACATCAAGGGAGTTGACCTTGACGTCACACACTATGGGGAGTTGACTCTAGTGTTTCTAGAGGGAGTAGCCTCTAGAAGTCCAGATCATACTCCTCTGTGACTGAGTCGAGTTGATTTGTGAGGACACTTCTCCGAGAGGGATAAGTGGGTTTGGGTTTATAGCCCAACGTCCCTTGTGGAGAGCACATGAGGACATGTCCCTTGTGGAAACACGTGAGGACACGTCAAGGGAGTTGACCCTAGTGTTTCTAGAGTGAGTAGCCTCTAGAAGTCCACATGGGAGTGCCATGTGTGATAAACCTTTTGCTACTACGGTGGTTGTGTACCACTGGCGGAGACTGTGTCTCTGGACAGTAGCTGTGTGCTACTACAATGGTTGTGTACCACTGGCAGTGATTGTGTGTCACTGGACAATAACTGTGTGCTACTAGCAGTGGTTGTGTATCATTGGAAAATAATTGTGTACCACTATGGATCAACACAGTCGTGTTCTAATGGATGGCATTGTAGTAGTTGTATGCTACTAGCTAATTGTCATGAAGACTACCAGATCACTTGGAGCAGTTGTGTGCTGCTTGATCACAGAGACTGTGACGGATGATTCAAGCTATCGATGGCATGGTAGCAGCTGTGTGCTACTAGTTGATTACAGAGTAGTCAGTGGACTACTAGATGAAGACATCATGGAAAGATACCTCCCTAGCTAAGAGGGAGTGTTGATATTTCAACATCGGGCAGATATTCTCCTAGGATTGGTCATGGTGGTTTGACCAGTGGTGAATGGCCCAAGTGTAGTCTTCAAAGAACAAAAGACTTGATGTGCTAGTGTTCCTCCAGTGTGTGGAAACATCGAGCAAACTTCCACCCACAAGGGTGTACTTGTAGTGAATGTCCTAAGTAAGCATTGGGTAGACCTTCTCCTAGATTGGGATGCAGACCAAGGGAGATATGATGCATTTATCACAAAGGTGTACTTGTGGTAAATGGGCCCAAGCGTAGTCCTTCCTTGATCATGACAAGGAATAATATGGAATTGAGGTGCTTTCCATGTGTCAATTAACATCGGGATGACATTCACTCACAGGGATGTACTTGTGGTGAATGACCCTGGTGTGGTCTTTGTCTTAGTCATGGTGATTTGACAAGGAATGATAAAGACTCAAGATGCTATCATATGCGGACCCAGAGTGAGCCTGATCTCACAGAGAGTCCGTTGGCTCAGAGGGAGAGCCACAAGGAGAGTTTCCCCTCGATTCAGGTGGGAGAGAGACATCTCCAAGGACTGATAGACAAGTGTCATGAGTCTAGGGTGAAGTTTGTATACTTTAGAGACAAACTTGGCATGATGTAGAATGTCTCCCTCGTTGAGAGGGAGTGTTGATGTTTGGGCAACATGGAGAAGGCATTCTCCTATATTAATAATTAATAATATAATTATTGATTATTAAATAATATATATAATAAGTAATGATAATAAGAAGTAGTTATTTCTTATCCAAGGGATGCATCCTTTCATGGATGGTCACCATATGTTCTCTATATATGGAACACTCATCATTATAATAATATATCTATCTTATATTATCTCATATAGAAAAATCAATAGACTTGTCATTTTTTCCCTTACCCTTACTGGGCCCTTTACCTCTGCCCTTATTTGTCTGTCTAAATAGGGCTAGGTTCTCATCACCATCCTTTTTGCTAGGTTTTGATTCCATCCTAGTCTCCTCATGGATATAGTGATTCCAACAACCTTTCAAAGTAATGAAGTTTCTCACGAGCTCAAATACCATGGACAAATGGTTCCAATGAAGCTCGAAATCCACTCAGTGCCATGTTCACTAGCTCTACATCTGCAATCTTATTCCCCATTGCTGCAAGTTGATCACGAATTTGCATGGCCTTCATAAAGTAACTGGTGACTGAATCTAATCTCGTCATCTCTATGGCTCCGAGTTTGTTCTGCAATATTATCTTCCTGTTAATGTTCTCATTCTAGTAGAGGCCAACCAAGGCATCAAACATCTCCTTTGCAGTCTTCTTGGATACATGAGGAATCAAATGATCTTTTATGGTGTCCATGATCATCCCATTGGCCTTTAGTTCCTTCTTCTATGCTGCCAATAGTTGCAGATTCGCAGTTTATGCCACAACATCTTTGACAATATCCCACAGATCATTCTCTTGCAACAAGAGTGTAACCCTGACTTTCCAAGATAAGAAATTTGAGACACCATCCAATTTGTCCTTGAATTTGAGGCTAGCTGATGCCATCTTTGAGATCTAGTGACTCGTAGATCTGAAAATTAGTCCTTAAAAAATGTTCAAACCCTCTAACTACCGGTCCTTGTTTCCGATAGTTGATTTACTGCTGCAAACCCTTGAGAATTTCAATCAGAGAAATAACTCTGATACCATGTAGAAATTTCCAGCCCTAGGTGACTGCTATCCTTATAATCTCAATTAAACAAATAAATTGTTGAGTTTAATTATTCAGACCATAACATCAATCACAAAATAGCTGGAAAAGTAAATAGTGGAAGCACAAAACAATTTCATACACACAAAGGTAATTTCTCCTTCAAAATCATCTTTTCGTTCCTTATTCAGGGCTTACAAGGAAACCTCCACAATTTTCCAAACTAGCAGCTACATAATTTATCAAAATTACCTCCGAAATAGATTTGCACAAAAGATGAGATGAAACAGCCTGCAAGGAAGACTGTATGGCCTCTGTACAGATTCATATAACTACAAGGATCTACTGTATGGCTTCGTATGACTGTACGGATTCATACGATTGCTCTGATCTGTTGTATAAATGGTTGCTGTATGACCTCATTCTTCCCTTTGTTCTAGCTCCTCTGCCGCTCTTCATCTCTGCACAACTGGTTGCTGTCAGTGTCCATTAAAAAACTATGTCTGAACTCTCTATCGTGACCTGTCTTTATAATTTTAGCTGAAACCCTAATCTACCAAAACTCTAATCTCTCAGTGAGATGTACGGTTGGGATTAATCCTAGTCTAAGTCACGAATGCATGAAATGCGCTTTATTAGACACGACAACTAATTATAAGACTTTTCACTTTTACCTAAAGTGAATTACAAAATAGAGTTATTTTTCGAAATATCTCGAACCACTTCTAGCATGTTTATACTAAACCTGTGTGGAAATTTCTATTAAGCTATATTTCTCAACAACAATGTTGTCGGCCAGTTGTGAGACTACCACTAATTGTGGACCATGCAAAGATGGCCTTTTTAGATGCTAAAGGTGATTTCTAGATCAATTGAAGTTAAAAGATCCATGAAGTTACCTTTTACTGGAGCCTCCAAATTTTGTTCAGCTGCAAGTCTAGTACAAGAGTTGCACTAAGCCGTTTATAGCCATCAGTGAGCTTATGCTTGACAAAGGGCTTCCTACGATTCCAAACTCAACCCTTCCACGAATTGTCTGGTGGAACAACACTAAGCTTAAAACATAAACAATCAAGAACCAAGATCTGAATTGTTCAAAAATGAACTTATTAAAATTCTTACGTTTGAAAGGATGCTTTAGCTAGGACCAATGAATTCACTCAATAAAGTCTGAAAAATAATCTCATGAATAGTTCAATATCTTTATAGAAAAATGGTGGCACAAAAACCATGGGTGGTCCTCTATAAGAGGTTTGTTTTCATCGAGCAATACTAATGACCACTAATGGGAGTGGTTGTTGAACAATAGTCCCACTTTTGAAGTATTCCCTTTCAAATGTAGGAGGGGTTTGCTGATTTTCGATGCTTTCCAAATACTCTTGGCTACAAATGAGCCTTTTATCTTGATTAGGTTTGGGGGGATCAACATGGTTTGAAGATTAAGGGGCTCGTGAAGCAATATTATTGTGAAGTAGAAGCCTTCGAGTCGTGTCTTCTTCCATTGAATTGATAATTCATTTCACACACAAAGGTTGCCCATGCTTGGGTACGATAATAATTCTAAGGTCTCCCTAGTCCTTTGGCGTGTAGAACAAAGTCAATTGACATGGTGGAATCCTCTCTTCCCTTCTCAATTGTGTCAGCAAGTTAGTTGGGCAAGACACTCTAGTCAGCAAGTTAGTTGGCCTCCATGAAACTGTCATGCAAACCACACCAAAAGTGGTGCTTCCATAGGCTGAGAATAGACCATCAAGAGGCGCTAACTATAATTATAAGAACATGCAAAAATGAACACCCCACTTGCTGATTTAACTCAGTGTACTGCTGAACTTAGCTGCTGACTCAGAAATGGTCAACGTAGCCTCAAATTAATCTCCAAGTCTCAATGTATGCTCACTTTTTATTCACTGGTTAATCAATCTCTGAAGTGCTGAAATTATACATGCTTTTGGCCATTATTGACTCCCATGAATTGCTTCATTGACTAGGTCAAAGGATGATTCATCGCGTTGAGTCATTATCCCCATAAGAGTTCTTCATCCAAGATGATTTTACTTTCAGGCTTGAAGTTGCTGCCACCACGTGTAATAATATCTATAACACTAAATAGTAATGTCTAAAAATAGCAGTTGTCCTTCTCAGAGCAAAATTCTCAGAATGCCACCCAGTGACAAAATATCAGGGGACTAAAAATAGACATGTCTATAAATAGAGATTTGTAAAAATAGAAATACCTAAAAAATGGCAAAATGCTCTCATGAAAGCAGTTGGCATTAGGGATGTCGAAGGCACTGCATGCATGCATGCTCTGGAAAGCTTGCTCCATCCTCTGTGACTGCACCACCTGCAAGATTCATTTAAGATATATCATACCAGCTACTGCTCAGGTGATAACAGAGGACTGGGATAAATTCTTAAGTGCTGGAGAAAAAATAGACATATGAGCTTTCTTGGTTGCTAAAAACAAGATCATGATTGCATTTACATGCAAAGAACTTAAATTTAGATTGATGTCCTGTTGTCCCCTTAGACAGGGGATGCTCTCCTTTTGTATTAACACAGTCATAATAAGTTTAAAATTTTAAAAGAATATATTAAGATGATTTATGTCTCAGTTATGCTTTTCCATGGTTGCAGTTTCCACCGGTTATTTGTGCCTTCTAGTTGTGCATTTTGACTAGTTGCATTTTGTACAGTTTGTGCTCTCATCTTTGTAGGTCGTCTTTCAATTGCTTTACCATTGGGTTTGCAATAGAAGTATTTGCTAGCTCTATAATGTGTATGACATATGATTCGAGACAATTCTTTAAGTGAGGCAGTAAATTGCTGCATACAGTCTTAAATTTATGTAATGAGCTTTATCTTTATATTTGATATCTCAGCAATATTTAGAAGGGCGTAAATTTTATTTTAATCTGTTCCTGCTTAGGTTTTTCTTTCACACATGTAGAAGATAGGATAGAATAGGCCCGCTGCACTAAACTTTCTTTTTCTTAAGCAATATTTTGTTATTTTTATGTTCCTTGCTCATAAAAACCATGTCCAACTCAGCCTTGTTGTTGGTTATTTGTTATGTTACATAATTGCTTGAGTCTTGATAATTCATTTTCAGGTTCGTTGTGAGTATAGTATGGCAAATTTTAGCACAGGAGATCGTCCAAGACGCTCAAAAGGTGACAGGTACAGTGAGTTCTCTTACAATCATGTTGTTGAGAATATGTGTGTAATCATCACTTGTGGTCACATGCCAGTCTACTATGTGGGTAGTTGAGGCCCTTAATGGGCCAACCTTTGGGTAGTTAAACCCATGTATTGTATTTTATGGTTAAGGCCAACCTATTCAAACTTGATATGTAGGCTCAATAACCTTCTTGGTGTTTGTGCCCTTGTTTTGTGGGCCCATAACCCTGTCTTGAAGGGATGCTTCCTTTCTTGATGGGACACATCAGTTGAGTTGTATATATACACAATTCAAGCTCTCATTTGTATTATGATTTATCTCATTCAAGGGAAGTCATTCATTCTTTTGCCTAGGAGCACCTGTACTATTTTGCTCTACTTGTGGTGTCTCTCTTGGTTATGGGTAAATTATCTTGATAAAGTCATGGTATGTGAACATCTTCTTGTAATCTATGTTAAGCACTGTTACATTTCTTCTTGTTGGATTAATGTTTGTTAAAGAGATCACCGTGGATCTACTATCTCTTATGATCTCAACACCTGTATAGTTGGATTTATTTCCCCAAGGAAGACCTCATGGGGAAACCCAAGGGATGCTTCCCCACATTCATGAATGACATCCTTCGTAAACCTGTCAGTATAGACTAATTTGCCTCACCTAGGGGGATTTGAATGAGGCACCTGCTGACAAGGAAATAACCAAATGCCTGACAACATTCACGGCAATCATTTGAGCTAATGCCTTGGGCTAAAATGTTTGGAATATTTCATCCTGCCTTCAAGTAATTAAGTGAGAGTGAAATTGCTCGTACCTTTTCAGCCCCAATCGGCCCACAAGGGGCATACATGTCACAAGCAGGATTTGAACTTGGGTGGGGAGGATAACAACTTCTACTCTTAACCACCCAATCTAGACCCAATTGACAACATGTTTGGAAACATCTTGTTCCGCTATCAATCACTTAAGCGAGAGTTAGATACATGAGAGTTATTCTACATTTGCAATGTCATTAAAAAGTATCCGTTCTACATATATATTGTCAACAAGTGGTAAACTTCTATATAATGGCACCCCACAATAAATGATTTTATGAGTGGGAGGTACCATTAAGAGCAAATAATGGTAAATAAAATTGGTATACTGCCTAGTGGTAAACTTTTGTGATCCATTTTGTTTTGTTTCCCAACATCTTTACTCTGATCCTCTAGTTTGATGTGGCAGAAAATGCGAAGGTTTTATTTTAGCTCTCATGGACGAGATTTTTGGTCTTCTGATTTTGGGTATCATTGTAAATACAATATTATATGTCATTTTATTCATATACAATCTTTCACTGCATAATTGGGAGTTTATAATAGGCAAATATTATCCCTATGAAGCTGAATTCATGTACGGAGGACAGCTATTTAGCTTCAACGATGTTTTCTTAGTAAGTCAGACTTCCAAATTTAATGAATTGTAGATGCTATCTAGGTAGAGAAGTATACTCTTGCTGCAGATTAATCAACCAGAGAGACTAATATCTTACATGAAGTTCTAGTGGATGGGTTCTGTTACCCCTCATTTTGCATGAGGCCTACACCAGTAAAATTTTTAACCATGCTCGTGATGTGTATCACAAAGGCAGGTTTACAGGTTGATGGCCTAGGGGTTGTGCTTTCACTTGATGTTGATACTTGGGTTGTCTTGGTGGTTGCTTTCCTTTCATGCTAGTAGACTTGGTTATGGAGCCCTTGTGATCATTGGATAGTTGATGATACATGTTGATATGTGACTCTATGGGAAGAGTGCCCTAGCACTTTTGGGCTAAGTTAAACATTGTATTGGCATCCTCATTTGGTTGGCTTCATCTTGACATAGAGTGCTTGGCATACACCCTCCTCTTTTGCATATGATTTATTACTTTGATGAGTGGGTATAAGCATGGTTAGAGATCCATTTCTCCAATGCCCTAACTCTTATGGATTCTTTTTATGCATGGATGGGTTACTTATGAGGTGGGTCATGGTCCTATGTGTAGTGCCCCCTTTGTTTGGCTCATATGTGGAGGCATTTCATCTAGTTGATACATCCTCGATGAGACCATCCCCCTTCTTGATGATTTGGTTGATCATATGGATGACTTGGTATATGGATTGATGGTGATAGATGGCTTGTTTTGGTTCTCTCCTCCATGGATTTAGCATATTCCACATTATTCCATGATGGATTGATCCTTTGCTTTATGAAGTTATCCCTTTCCACACTTAAGGAGGGTTGTTACATCATGGACCTTGAGCTTGAGTGGTTTGTTCAATGTTGCACATTTGTTGATGCTTTATTGTTGAGTGCTCCACCTTGTGGGGTCACCTTGCACACCTTCTCATGCATCATTGTTCACAAGTGCCATCTTTGGAGGAGTATCTTTCACACATGTTTAGGCGTAATCCTATTTTATTGGTTGATGAGGGGCTGCCCCCATTCTTCATGAAGTTAGTTTTGATGAAATTCCACATGTCTTCTTCATGGATTTGGTGCCTGCTTCATGGATCCACCTTCTTAGCACTTGATTTGAGGAGGACGTCCACCTTTCTTGGAAGCCTTGTTGCACATTTATTTATGATTGGAGGACATCTCACCTTAGAGAGACAGATATCCACTATTGAGGGTTTTACTTGATCATTGCACTCTTTTCCATGCCATTGATGAGGACATTTCACATTGGAGGAGATCTAGGAGGTTCCAAACCCTAAATCTAGGGTTTCATTGCATATTTTAAGGACACCCTAGCTTTAGGAGCTGTTTTATTTTGATAGAGTGCCAAAGTTTCCATCAAATCAATGCCATTAGATGTATGATGGTTGCGACATTTCCAAATTGTCGTCATAATAGAAATTATGACAAAAAAATAGTGAGTTATGGTGGTTACAAATCTATCGTGTTAAAATTCTCGCCGCATTTTGACCAAGTTTTTGAGGAACACCCCACCTTTGTTGCTTGAGCCTTTTGGTTATTGGGGAAGCGTGAAATTAATATATGCACATGGTGGAGGATGCCTTGTGTAACACTCTGTTTTTCCCAAGATTGTAATTATGCTAAGACTTCATATAATTATGTTTATGAAGCATGCAATGATGTTTTGATTTAATGAAAACACTAAAACCGCTAACCGAGAGGAAACAACCTTGAAAAGTACTAGCCATGATACACAAGTGGG
>ML847714.1:0-24520 GCA_009831015.1 Picea engelmannii | reverse complement strand
CACCAAATGAGTGCTGCACTATCCAATCTTAAAGAAGCAAGCTGAATCTTGGTTTCATCATCTTGAATTTTTTGTATCCTACAATACACCTCAATCTGACGAATCCAATTATCTAATTTCTCAGCATTAACTTCTCCATTGTATATTGGCAATTCAAATTTAATATCAATCTTTAACGAAGGAATTTGTGAAGGAGCTTTACCATGTTCCTTTGGAGAGTTCGGAAGTGGTCTTGAATTAGTAGAAGAAGAATAAGAAGAAGAAGAAGAAGAAGAAGATGGAGGAGAGGGTCGTGGAGAAGCACCATTCCCTCCATTTCCATTTGGAGTTTTATCACCACTGTCTCCCTTATGCTTTGAAGGGTTGGAGCCTTCACCTAGAAACCTTGTATTCCTTTCCATCAAGATCTTCATCATCTCTCTCATTTCCATGACAGCCTTTCTGAGATCTTCATCTTCTGTAGGAACATGTTCATGACTCTCTTCATGAGCCATACTTGGTGAATGCCTCCTTGAAACTTGCGGTGATGATATATGCTTCCTCCTTGAAGGATGAGAACTTGTCTCTACAAGTTGACCTTATCCTCTTGTGAGTTTCAACCTTGTGAGCATCAGAAAACAAAACACTTGCAAATAATCAAGTCTTCAAAAACCTATGATCTGATACCAACTTGATCTAAAAATGAAGAAGACTTGTATTCTTGAAAATATTTGCAAGTTAAATTTTATGTGTTAAAATGCAAATGGATCAACTTTGCAACACAACTTTAATAGGATTTACTCATTCAAGATGCATATAAACAACAGCAAAATCAGTGAACAGAAAACACATAACACAACAAATGATAAAGGAGTTCACCCCTCTCTTGGGCTACATCTCTTGGTCCAGCTTCCAATGGATCATTTGTATTATTTGCTCAAAGTGCTCAAAAATGTGCTTTACAATGCTCAAAATGCCAAATAGACTACTCCAATGGCTTCAGAACATCCAAAAACCCCTAGCTGGGCTTTTTCAACACCTCGTTTGGCCAAAAATTGAAGAAGATAGGCTTCTTGGAAGTGCCCCCTTCAAGCTTGCTGTCTCTACATCTACAAAATGCACCCTTGTTGGCTCAACCTAGCCCACATGCATTTTAAAGCGTAAAAACTTGGCACCGGGCGAAACCGCGCGAACCGTGCAAACTGTAGGATGGTTATGGGCGCACCTAGCCCCTAACCGTCAAGGGCAAGGTCATATTACCCATGTGACCGCGCGTTTAAAAATAAGGGCCATAACCGTTTGAACTGAATTCAAACCAACGCATACCCGCGCGCGGGTCAATGGTCATATGGCAACAAACATGTGACCGCGACCATATCAAAAGGGCTATGTTAAAACATATACCCGCGCTTGTGGTCATATTACAACACAACATACAACCGGGGTTTAGTTTTAAATGTGTGCGCAAAGGCTTTAAACCGTGGCCATATTACAATACAACATAACCACGGGCTGGGGCTAGGCCCCAGCCCGACCCCCCGCCCAAACATACAACATTTCAATTCAAATGAAATCCGCACCATATAGTGTTAAGAAACACTATGGTGGCGCGTTGGTTGGTGGTCTTTGACAAAGCTTTGCATGCGGGTGGAGGTCACGGGGTCGATTTCGGTGGACTCCAAATAAATTTTAAACCAATAAAAAGGGGACACGTGGCGGCCATTGATTGGGCCACGTGTCACCATCCCATTCGCTGCAAACAAGCCATGTCACCTGCCAATTGTGCAAATTTCTGCCTGCCACGTGTCGTACAGCCTGCCACGTCAGCGTCCGTACAGACTGTACAGTCAACACCCTTTTTTTACCTATTTGTCATTTTGAACATAACACGATATCTCTCACTCCCGACGTCCGTTTGAACCCAAACGAGTTGCGTTGGGTTCATAACGACGAGGCCTATGCTCCCGTTCGATTTGAAGTGATTCCGAGCACTTTGAATTTGTGAGCAAAATTTGATCCCCTGATCACTACCTCACTTAGTACAGTTGCTCCATCCCAGTTAACATATGCGCTGTAACTATAAGTCAGACTGGGAGAATAAGCTGATATCCTTAGCAATATCTCTTTATTTAACCTTACGATGCTGGCGTAATACCTAGGTTGACGAATTCAAGCCACTACCACGATATCATTGTCATTCTTGCAGAGTTTAAGTTATGAATGTCCTGGCATTTTAATAAGGTAATAACCAGGGTGATAATGTCAATGCCACTGCCGATATCACGGTTCAATCCTTATAGAGGTTAAGTTATGCGGTCGGGCATTAATATTTATGTGTAAATCCAGTTGATAATAAATTATTATGATATTGAAAACAATTAAATATATTAAAAAGGTGAATTCATGATATAACAGTTAAAAAGGTGAATTCATGATATAACAGTTTAATTTGAATGTCATGATATAACAATTAAAAAGGTGAATTCAAGATATAACAGTTTAAAAGGTGAATTCAAGATATAAAAGTTTAAAAGGTGAATTCAAGATATAACAGTGTAATTTGAATGTCAGGATATAACAATTTTAAAAGAGTGATGATTCAATGATGGTTGTGATCTTATGATATTTATCTGATGATGGGTTGATTATTAATTATCTAAATAATGTTGAAGCAATTTTTTTATGTTTTCTCGCGAAATAGTCAATAATTATTGCGCCTTGCACGACATTGAGTACGGGTGTCTGATGCTTGGCCCCATTCTTTTACTCCTTGCAATTTAAGAAATGATTCCCTTGTAGGACTTTAGAACCCAAGACGTAATTTTTTTTATAGATGAGTTTACTGGAATAATAAACCCTTGAATGGAAGGTATATGTTGCTTAAAGATGGTTAGATGCTTTTACTTTTAGATGATGATTGATTACTTAGGCTGTGATTCAGTGCTTATCTTGATAAATTGCTAATGATTTACTTCTAGTCGTTGCGCCAATTTAATTGTATCGATTATAGTCACCCTGCATCCATTTTTGCTTTATTGTTTAGAGCGCCTTCGTCTAACGACGCCATATAATGTATGACAGTGCAAGTTGGATTTTGGGCACATTGGAATTTATGTTTGGTTGAAGGTCTAAAATTATTTGTTTTCACGTGGGTCCCTAGTGCCTTTGTCGCAATGTGGTGACGTGATACCTTATGATTGAGTCATTTCGCGTGTTGATCGATAAGCGCATATGAAACCTGGTTTAGGGTCATGCGCATCCCAATGTGGATGATGTTGTTTTTGTAAGTAAGTTTGTACTTGTTTTGTAACGTTAATGTGATGGTCTCTCGCTTGCCGGGAGGGTTCGATCTACTTCTGTCATTAAAGCTGTTGCGTCGGGATTGATTGATGCTGTTATTAGTTAACAGGCATGGTCTGACTTGTGTCGGGCGGGATGTAGACACCTCCTTGTTCCTCAGAACAACCGCCAGCCTACCTTAAATGGTCAAAATCGATGGGAACCTAGGCTTGAGCGTTTCTTATGTGTCCTGGAGGTCCTAACCTTGCAGGGTAGGACAAATGGGTAGTCGTTTTTATTTTCGTCTAATTGACTATCGTATGTTACTTCCAGCTCCATGATGTGCTAGTATGCTAGGTCGTTATGTTTGTATGCTGCATGAATTGTGTGCGTTGTGTTCGTCGTCGTGTTGCGATGGGGTATTGTCGTTATTAATTTCCTACAAAAAAATAAGTTGTACTTGTTATACGAGGCTTGTTGTGCTAACAACGGGGTTCGTTACATATGGTATTAGAGCTGGTACGACCCGCGACTTGGGATCACTACGGCTTCCATTGATGAAATACTTTATTATGAAATGTTGCTAATTAAATTTGATTTGTACTCCTGTAGGTAATCATGGTTAGAGGAAACCTCGGAGGAAGACGACGGGGTGCTAGGGGAGGAGGCGCGACACCCCCAGTAACATCCATGCCCGAGGGGTCTAACCCCCAGGGAGACGAACACGTTGTCGGGCAGGACCATATAGCTGGGGGTGATGTGGTTGGGCTGATGAGGTCCTTTCAGAGGATGTCTGAGGCACTGATCATCCATTTGGATAGAAACGAGGCCAGGGCATCGAAACCTCCTGAGGCTCCAGCACACGTCCCAGGCAGTACAAGTAGCATTCACCGCGAACTCGAGAAGGTCAAGTTTCCCGAGTTCTTTGGTGCCTCGGACAACGTAGCCGTCGAGGCATCGTTGGAGAATATGGAAATGTGCTTTGCACTTCACGACTATACCTCCAACATGAAGGTCAGCATGGCAGTCTTTCAACTGAAAGGAAGAGCTCTTCTTTGGTGGAAGATGCTCCTGTCGCAATTAAACATGGCCGTTGAAGACCTGTCATGGGAACTATTCGAGGAATAGTTCCAGGAGAGGTATATGTCTGAGGAATTCATTGAGTGTTATCTCAACGAGTTCAATGCCTTGCGTCAGGGTAGCCGTACGGTGCCTGAGTATGAGGCCCATTTTATGGAACTGCTTCGGTATGCTCCTCACCTGAACACTAAGAAGCTTAAGTTCAACAAGTTCGTGTTTGTCCTTAATGTCAACATTCGTGCAAAGGTGAGGATTATGATGCCCCAAACCTTGCATGATGATGATCATAAGGCCTTGATAGTAGAGGAGGATCTCTTTAGCAGGGGTCAGAGCAGGACTCCATCTAGATCAGCGAGACATGCGTCATCTGGTGCGCAACAACATTAGACACTAGCTAGACATCCACCAGGATATCGTGGCACTCCGAGAGGATATACCTTCACTACACCTCGACGAACGATGTCTTAGCAGCAGACTCCTTATAGAGGATGACAACACCAGCAATAACGTTGACCACAGTAACAACAGTTTACGCATGTTCAGTAGAACATACCAGGGTTCCAGGCCGATGGGCCGTCAACTTCTACTTGAGGTACCAGGAGTACTGGACCGAAGACAGGGTGCTAGACATGTGGAGAGCCACATTACCAGTATGACTGCCCAGTTGAGAGGGCCAGAGAATCTGGATCAGCCGAACCCACTACCATTGGAGATTTGGGCAAGGCCCATCGAATTCATGTAACAGTGAATAATCACCAGGCAGAGCACCAGTACACTATGCTCGAGACATCAGGTACCGTCGCTGACTAGACCCTTAGTATTTTGATAGATCCAGGTGCTACAGAGAGTTTTATTTTTGGTGCAACACTAAAAAGAATTAAGGTAAAGGTAGTCGAACAGGACGAGCTAGCTATGTAGAAATGGCTTCAGGAGCCAAACAAAAGGTTGGAGGAAAGGTTACAGGCTGTAACCTTAACCTGGGAGAGTTTGTCACAAGGGCCAAGCTATATGTCATGATCTTAGGGTCTTATGATGTTGTGATTGGTATGGACTGGTTGGAATCGCATGAGGCGATACTCAGCTGTAAGACGAAATAGTTGAACTTGGTTGATGACGAGGGACAGAGGCACGTGATTGTAGGTCAGAACCAAGGAGTTTCCCCGAGGTTCATCTCTTCCCTACAACTATGGAAGAGCATGCACAAGGGATTTAAGATTTATGCGATCCTTGCGTTAAACAAAAAGGGCATGGCAGAAGGACTAGAAAACCTTCTGGTAGTACGAGAGTTTGCGGATGTCTTCCCAAAGGAGTTGCCAGGGTTTCCACGTGAGAGGGAATTGGAATTTACCATCGACCTAAAACCAGGAACTGAACTGATAGCGAGAACGCCTTATCAGATGTTGACCAATGAGTTGTAGGAGTTGAAAATGTAACTGAAGGAGTTGCTGGACCTAGGACTTATACATCCAAGTGTGTTATTTTGGGGTGTGCCTGTTATTTTCATACGAAAGAAGGATGGGTCGTGGAGACTCTGCATTGAATACCGTCAATTGAACAAGGAAACGATCAAGAATCAGTATCTATTGCCAAGGATTGATGATCTGTTTGATCAGATGAAAGGAACGACGATGTTTTGAAAGATCGACTTGAGATCAGGGTATCACCAGTTATGGATCAAGGAGGATGAAATCCCTAAGACTCCCTTTAAGACAAGGTTTGGACATTACGAGTTTACTGTTTTACCTTTTGGACTGACGAACGCCCCAGGGGTATTTATGAGTTTGATGAATGAGGTGTTCCGCGAATACTTGGACAAGTTCGTCCAAGTATTCATTGATGATATTTTGATATATTCTCGGACGATGGAGGAGCATGACGAGCACTTGCGCTTGGTACTACAATGTCTACGAGAGAACAAATTGTTTGGGAAGCTATCGAAATGCTCGTTTTATCAATAGAAGATTCATTACTTAGGGAATGTCATCTATGACGAAGGTATCACTATGGATCCAACAAAGGTTGAGGCTATTATGGAATGGCCTACGCCAACGATTCACGAATGTCCCAGAAATGCGTAGCTTCATGTGTTTAGCAGGATACTATCGATGGTTTGTCGAAGGTTTTTCGAAGATATCAAATCCGATTACAGAATTGTAGAAGAAGAACAAGAAGTTTGTTTGGACTGAGAAATGCGCTGAAGCATTTCAGAGGCAAAGGAGTTGTTGACGACATCACCGATACTAAAGGTCCCTGACATGGACGAGGATTTCTTGGTATGCACTGATGAATCCAAGGAAGGCTTAGGCAGAGTCTTGATGTAAGACGGTCGAGTGATCGCTTACATCTCAAGAAAGTTGAGAAGGCATGGGGACAACTATGCGACACACGATTTGGAGTTGTTAGCTATTGTATATGCCTTGAGAGTTTGGAGACACTACCTTATTGGATAAAAATTCGAACTAAAAATGAACCACTGTGTTTTACAACACATTTTTACGCAAAGCCACTTGAACGTGCGACAAAGGTGTTGGTCGAAATTGCTTAGCGAATACGGTTTCTAGATTACTTACATAAAAGGAATAATGAACAGAGTGGCTGATGCGTTGAGTCGAAGACCATGCATATTTTCAGTGATACCTCTTCAGACGAATCTACGTGAAAATATTCTAACTTTACAGTGCAACGATGACTAGTACAAAGAGGTCTAGGATTTTATCGGACAAAACACAATGATGGTACCAAAATTTGAGGGATTTACTGTGGACAAGGACATATTATTGAGATTTAATAATCAGATTTACATGCCGCCCAATGATGAGTTGAGGAGTTTGATCCTAAACGAGGCACATAGAGTAGTGTACATGGCTCATCCTGGAGTCACGAAGATGAGGGAAGACCTTAAACCTTTATTCCTCTAGAAAGGAATGAAGGCAGACATAGTCAACTACGTGGAAATATGTCTAGAATGTCAGCAGGTGAAGGATCAACATAGACATCCGATAGGATTACTACAACCACACACTATTCCGAAATAGAAATGGGAGGTAATTTCGATGGATTTCATTGTTGGATTGCCACTGACGGCAAGGAGAGACGACACAATTTTTGTGGCAGTCGACACTTGGACGGAGAGTGCTCATTTTATTCCTGTACGTATGACGTATCATGAACCTGACATAGCTAGAGTTTTCATCAGTGAGATAGTGATGTTGCATGGCGTACATAAGAGGATTATATCCGATCAAGGATCAATGTTTACAGGATGATTTTAGACTAGTTTCCAAGAGGCCTTGGGAACCGAACTTAAATTTAGTACCGCATATCACCCGGAGATAGACAACCAGACCGAGCGAATGAACCAAATCTTGGAGGATATGTTGCATATGTATGTGATGGACCAACAAAAGCATTGGAAATAATTCTTTCCACTGGTAGAATTTACATATAACAATAGTTATCAAAGCACCATTAAGATGGCGCCTTTCGAGTTTCTTTACGGGCGACCGCGTTGGACGCCTTTGAGTTGGGATCGACTTGAGGATAGGGTCCTGGTGGGACCAGAAGCAATCCAAGAAATGGAAGACCAAATGCAAACCATAAGACAAAGGATAAAGGAAGCAAAGGATCAACATAAGAGTTATGCCGATGCGCATCGTGTCGACCGTAGTTATGAAGTTGGTGATCAAGTCTTCTTGCAAGTGAAACCGCGTAAGAGTTTGATCAAGTTTGGAAAGGGTGATAAACTCTCTCCTAGGTTCGTGGGACCCTTTGAGATTATGGAAAAGAAGGGGCCCGTGGCCTATCAACTAGCCTTGCTTGATTCTTTGAGGCGTATGCATGATGTTTTTCACGTATATGTTTTGAGACATTATGTTAGTGATCCTACACATGTTATTGACATGAGTTCCTTGCAGGTATCAGATGAGGGTGCGCTCACAGCGGAGCCAATACGCATCCTAGACCATCGCATTCAAAAGCTACAACGTCGAATAGTAGATCAGGTCAGGGTCCAGTGGGACAACTATAGTCCACACTCAACGACCTGGGAGGACGCATATGATATGCGTCAGCAGTTTCCATTTTTGTTTGATAGCTAGACATATGATATTGTGATACAGTTTATTTCGGCACTTACAAACTGTGAAAAATTCGAGACGAAGTTTAAAACAAGAGGGGGTGTATGCCGCTCTTGCGCACACTGAGCGGACTTATTCTTTGAGGAAACTTGTGTGCAAGTGATCTGGTTCATTATACGATTGGTTGTTTTGATTATGATTATTAGATGTTGTGGATCTAATGATATGTTATTGTTTCTATATTTACATCGATAGGTGATATTGACTAGGTTCTCCTGAGTGTGCAGGACTCTGGATGTTAGAGGATGCCGATGGCATCGATGCATCTCCTTGGACTTCAGATCGAGTCAGGGAGTGGACTGTTATGGTTTGAATGTTTTTGATATTACTAATGTGACATATGACTAGATATTATGATGTTGATTGTTATAGCTGACATGTTTCATTGATGGATGCAGGTTGACGATAACTTACCAACCAGACTCACATTTGGAGTAAAGGGGTCACGCACGACAACTAGAGAAATTGAGGGAGAGGTGTGGCAACATCCTTGCCACAACCTACTAGCACTCCTGCCGTGGCTCAAATTGTAGGTTAATGATTACCTAGTTCGAGAGATCCACGATGCAGTGAGGGAAGACTGTGGCAGTTGCCCACGATAATTCTAAGGGGCACACAATAAGGCATGGTCCTTATTCCTTAGAGGCCCTTAGTCTCCCATAAGATCACCTGATGGAGTATTGACTCCGGGGGTTTGACATCGACCAAATTCAGTCAAGAGGTGAGTGGCACACTTGAAGCACGTAGTGTGTCTTGAAGGGCATGACACACAAATAAAATGAAAAGAGGCGAGTGACACCCTTGGAGCACGTAGTGCATCCTGAAGGGCACGTCACAATTTTAACTATGGTGAGTTATTAAAACTAGTGCCTAGAAAACTATGCCTCCTTAGGACCTAGTGAACCTTAAAATGAATGAGGGTATGAGTAAAGTTTAATAACAATTTTTTCCCTTAAAAAAAAAAATGTCGCTAAGCCTACTGAATTTAAAACCTAGGTCTAAGTAGAATATGTGAACAAAAAAAAAGAAGCTAAATGGACATGTAACAAGAAGGGGGTAAAGAAAATTCAAGCATTAATAATTAAAGTAAATTTTTTAATGAAGGTTTAATTATTAAAAGGGGTAAATGGTGGTTTTTGTCTAAACTTGCTAATTCTGAACTTAGTTAAAAAAAGGGGAAACTTAAAGAAAAGGGGAAACTTAAAGAAAAAGGGGAATGTCTAACTTATTAAGGAATCTAGCCTTTGAAACTTTCTATTTGTGAACTCAACTAGGCTTTAAGGAAGGCGTAAGTCATTTAAGAAATGTAAGGGAATAAAGGGACACCGAGGAGTGTTTTTAGGAACACTTTTAGGTAGGTGAGGGAAATAGGCTAATTTAATTAATTAATAAATTGATTTTCTGGTGCAACTAAGGGATTGGGTGACATGTGTATGGGGGAGGTTTATCCTAATTAAATTTAATAAAAAGAATCTAATGAGGGTTTGGGAAACTAATCGCTAAGAAAACTCTATAAAAAGTATGGCGGAGGAGGAGTATGGATCACGTCTGGTTTGCGTAAGGTTACGCTATCATAATTTTATCTTGACTGAATTTTTCTTGTTGGAGCTGGGATACCCAGCTCGAGTAACAAGTGGTAGCTCGATCTTGCGAGGCGAGCTAGGAGCTATCATTCCCTGGTATTGTGTGCATGGCCCCTTTTCTGCTCGGGGGGCTCAGGGGGGAAGAAGAGTACCCCTAGCGTTGGCTGGGAGGTACCGATGAGGTCTCATCGGTTGGCAAGCAAGACTTGGACGGAGTGCAAACAGGAATTGGATGAAGTGCAAGCATAACTGGTCAGAGAGGGAGCGCGGGACAATCACTTCCGGTTCTTCACCTTTGGCTATGGTACGCATGTGTATATTTTTATTGAATAGTAGTTAAATTTCTTGTATATGCATCTCTCTAATGTCAAAAGCAATCATGTGTAGATTGTGAAAAATTGTTGATTTTCTGTATATGAATATTTATCAAGGTGAAGGTACGCATGGGTAATTGGGTTGAAAGATAGTTAAATTCTGTTCTGCGCCTTCTCGGTGCCCCAGTATCATATGCGGTTGGGTGCATTGGCTACTTGCGTTTGTTGAATTTCTGGTTAAATCGATGTAGTATTGTAAACGATCTGGAATGTTCCTGAAAATGACGTTCGGTTTTATTGATTAATATTATATTCTGTTAAAAATATGGTTGTGATTTCTTGTTAAAACTTATAGCTGTGATCCTGGACTAATCTACTGAAGTTTCCTGAATAGCAAGATCATTATCTATTTCCTTTAGCTATGGTAATATGAGCTCTAGATAATTTTAGTCGCTTGGTCTGCATTAGTAGGTTGTCTTTTAACTCTTAGTTGGCTTTCCGCTTCTAGACCGCCTCCATGAGCTTAGTGGCCCTCCCTATTTCTAGCATGACTTCCTTGCTTCGCCAATATGCTAATGGACATACATACTAGGACAACTGAGTACAGGAGAACACAAACAATTGTACGGATTTCATCTTTTAAATACCTCTTCTATTGACAGTTAGCCATCCAGTCAGAAAGATCTGTTCCTTCCTCTCTGACTTGGTATATATATAAACATATTTCTCTTTATGGCTGTATTTCTTCATCTCCCTTCCGATAGATAACCTTATGAGTCTATCCATTCAAATGCTTCCTATCCCTTTCGATCGACTACACTTGCTTCTTGCTGCACTTGTGTGACGTAAAGCTCTGCTAACAACCAGGATATACCATCCCCTCCGGTAGAGTGAGCTCCCGATCCAAAAGCAAGCACTTTAAGTAAGTGAGAATATCAGCAGGCAAGACCGATTTTGAGAGGAAGAAATAGAGTGAGGCTTTATGCCAAGGGTAATAATTTTAGGGCTAATTATTGCTAGTCCTGTTTCCATAGTATTCATATTAATAAGCTTCCATAGTATTCGATGCTTGATGGATCTTCCACCCGCATTGAGCAAATAACCAAGAAATGTTTGTGTTCTTCTTCATCAATTTTGTGACCCTGGGCGTGGAGGAATCCTGTGTGGATTTTGCGCCCCTCCTTTCTTTGCGCTCTATCCTTCTGAGATAGGGTCCAGGGAATTCACTTCTTCTCCCTCTTCACCGGTCCACATTTTCTGAGAAACACTTTACTTACCCCAAGCACAGAGAGGGTAGTTATGGTGTATTATGCTCGTGAATTTGTTTACTTGGCCAGTGGCGGTTTCTTTTATTTTTGGTTAAATCCAATTTATTGACAGTTGGCAATTTAATGTTCCTAATCCAGATTTCTAAGATTTCATTTGGAAAATTTTAATATTTCCAATCGACAAATTTTAAATATTAAACATTTCTTCTGCTTCTGAATTTCAACTTGTTGACTGTTTGCTCCCACACACTGCACTATTAATAGACTACCTCACTTAGTACAATTTCTCCAGTCCAGTTAACATATGCGTTGTAACTATAAGTCGGACTGGGAGGATAAGCTGATATCCTTAGCAAGATCTCTTTATTTAACCTTACGATGCTAGCGTAATGCCTAGGTTGACGAATTCAAGCCACTGCCACGATATCACTGTCATTCTTGCAGAGTTTAAGTTATGAATGTCCGAGCATTTTAATAAGGTAATAACTAGGGTGATAATGTCAATGCCACTGCCGATATCACAGTTCAATCCTTGCAGAGGTTAAGTTATGCGGCTGGGCATTAGTATTTATGTGTAAATCCTGTTGATAATCAACTATAATGATATTGAAAACAATTAAATATATTAAAAAGTTGAATTCAGGATATAACAGTTAAAAAGGTGAATTCAAAATATAATAGTTTAATTTGAATTTCAGGATATAACATTTAAAAAGATGAATTCATGATATAACAATTTAAAAGGTGAATTCAGGATATAATAGTTTAAAAGGTGAATTCAAGATATAACAGTTTAATTTGACTGTCAGGATATAACAATTTTAAAAGGGTGATGATTCAATGATGGTCGTGATCTTATGGTATTTATCTAATGATGGGTTGATTGTTAATTATCTAAATATTGTTGAAGCAATTTTTTATGTTTTCTCGCGAAATAGTCAATAAATATCGCACCTTGCATAACATTGAGTAAGGGTGTTCGATGCTTGGCCCCCTTCTTTTTACTCCTTGCAATTTAAGAAATGATTTCCTTGGAGGACTTTAGAACCCAAGACATAATTTTTTTTATAGATGAGTTTACTAAAATAATAAACCCTTGAATGGAAGGTATATGTTGCTTAAAGATGGTTATATGCTTTTACTTTTAGATGATGATTGATTACTTAGGTTGTGATTTAGTCCTTATGTTGATAAATTTCTAATGATTTACGTCTAGTCGTTGCGCCAATTTAATTGTATCGATTATAGTCACCTTGCATCCATTTTTTCTTTATTGTTTAGAGCACCTTCGTCTAACGACGTCGTATAATGTATGACAATGCAAGTTGGATTTCAGGCACGTTGGAATTTATGTTTGGTTGAAGGTATAGAATTATTTGTTTGCGCGTGGGTCCCTAGTGCCTTTGTTGCAATGTGGCAACATGATACCTTATGATTGAGTCATTTCGCGCGTTGATCGATAAGATCATATGAAACCTGGCTTAGGTTCATGCGCCTCCCGATGTGGATGATGTTGTTTTTGTAAGTAAGGTTGTACTTGTTTTGTAACGTTAATGTGATGGTCTCCCGCTCGTTGGGAGGGTTCTAGCCACTTGTGTCATTAAATTTGTTGCGTTGGGATTGATTGATGTTGTTGTTAGTTAGAAGGCGTGGTCTGGCTTGTGTCGGGTGGGATGTAGACACCTCTTTGTTCCTCAGAACAATCGTCAACCTTGATACCTTAAATGGTCAAAATTGATGGGAACCTAGGCCCTAGCATTGCTTATGTGTCCTGGAGGTCCTAAACCTTGCAGGGTAGGACGAATGGGTAGTCGTTTTTATTTTCATCTGATTGACTCTCGTATATGTCTTCCAGCTGCATGATGTTCTAGTATGATAGGTCGTTATGTTTGTATGTTGTGATAATTGCATGCGTTGTGTTCGTCGTTGTGTTGTGATGTTTGAGTGTATTATCATTATTAATTTCCTAACAAAAAAATAAAATAATTGTACTTGTTATGCGAGGCTTGTTGTCCTAACGACGAGGTTCGTTACAAAGGGTTATATATTCATTACCAATTCCCAGAAACCCTATTGTGAATCTCAACTATTAGAACAAGCGCAGCGAAAAGTCCTTGCCTTCAGGGAAGAGATGCCATTAGTGTATTCACTTGCATGGAAAATCTCCATGCCAGGATAGTAGCACAGTCAAGTATTTGTTATGAGTTCTATTTTTTTCTGAGTAGCATTTCTCGCATAGTCGTTCAAACTGAGCAAACTTTACATGTTGAACAAATGGTGAAGTAGAGTTGCTCGCATAGTCGTTCAAACCGAGCAAACTTTACATGTTGTTCAAACCAAGAAGACTTTACACGTTGAACAAATGACGAAGAAGTATGAAGGCAATGAATAGGTAAATTAAATAACAAATATTATTGAACAATGAGCTTGTAGATGATTAAATAACAAATATTATTGAACCACGAGCTTGTAGATGATTTATTTAACTCCTTCTAGATGCATTGCATTGCATCACATGTAGCTACCAGCGGCATTGCATTGCATCACATGTAGTGGTATTGAGTTGGTTCACATGCATTTTGCATGGATCCTATGCATGCATCGATCTACAATTCGAGAAGGGAACATCCACCATTAATGGAGAATATATACCATATAAATATACAATAGATCATAAGAGTAAGTTGATCCTGCCATTTTCTTGCTAAAGCCATCTTAATTGTTGGAAGAGCTCAAACCTAGCCGATTTTAGTTCACTGATTGAGATCATGCGGATCTATGTACATGAATTCATGTCAATATAATCACAATCATCCCTTACTTGAATTCATATCAATACAATCACATTCATCCACTTTCGATTTTTTTTTAAAGAGATAGATCTTGCATGTTCTGTACAATATTTGGGGTGTAATAGCCCATCAGATACCTATACAACTGAAGAGTCGAATAATATATTTGAACTTGCAACAAAGCTTGATAGAGTGTAGTATCAACATCAGTCAATACAATCACAATCGTCCCCTTTCTATTTTTGTTTAAAGGATCTTTCATGTCCTGTACAATATTTGGGGTGCAATAGCTCATCAGATATCTATACAACTGAAGAGCCGAATAATATATTTTAACTTGCAACGAATCTTGGTAGAGTGCAATCTCAACATCAATTTTGCATAGTGTCCGAAGCGAAAGCCTTTGGTCTTCCTGCCCTTGACGAAGTAGAGAGGAGTCATTCTCGAGGTTTCTCCTAAAGGGGTCTTGGGGCATGATCATCCTATTCTTCCGTCATGGTATCCAAGTTGAAAACCAGTCACGACCTGTATGGTCTCGCTATCTCCCACGTCTGCAATAACTGGTAAATAACTATCGCATTGGTAAATAACTATCGCCTTGTTTACCAGAATCCATTTCAAACTCTTCCCATAATGTTTTGACTTGAAAACATGACATAGTTTGGAGGAAATTGTTCAAATATTAATTTCAGTCCATTTTAACTTTTAGATCTGCATTAATTATTGTTTCTAATTCATCCATGCACGTCAGGTGAGGATTATGGGACCTGTATTTTACAACTTGACTCACATGCATGCGTTTAAGCTTTTAACTTTGTCAACTATGTAAATTTCCATGCAAAACATTATTATATATCACAGGTCAGTCTCCATCTCTTCAGGACTTCTTTTCCTTTAGTGATACTGTGAATTGTTCACGTCCTTGTTGTCAGTGTAAAAAAATCTCGATCTTAGAATTCCTCTCATGTCAGTGTAAAAAAATCTTGATCTTAGAATTTTCAACAAAATTCTCTACTGTGTTTTGGATTCTGGAAAGCTATTAGATATTATCAAAGTAGGTACACATTTCATTTATAAAGGTCATAGTATTGTGTAAATGAAAATTTCGAAAAACCCTAGTTTTTTTGGGAGTTTGGTGAAACATTGTGTCTAATTAACATAAGCCTATTTATTCTTGCTTGAATTTTGATGATAGTAAGTGGAAAATTACTAAACTTTGAGCCCATTTTTCGATGCAAGGGGTATCCTTTGAAACATATATTCAAACATATACATAAGTTAAAGGCTTACCACATAGATGCTATTGGAGGATCTTGAACTTCCCGATCAACATAAGGTAAGCTACTGCTGGATGATTTGGAACTTCTCGATCAATAGAAGGTAAGCTAATTTTGCTGCTTGCTCTACTGCTAGTTCTGAAATTGGTGAAGTGTCTCCAAGCTTATTGGATTTCATCTTTCAATATCATATGGTAGACTTTGTGAGTTCTCTCACCGTAAACACTTCTAATAGACATTATGCCAATTATGCAGAAAACAGATGATACATATTACACTCAATGTACACATTTATTCGAGTCAATTACCTCGAGCAACATAGGCCAATGATACATATTCCAGTCAATTATCTTTAGCAAAACAGGTCGGTCCTCGCGAGCAAGGATGGGGTCCTAGAAAGAGTAGCAAAGGATGGTGGCAAAGCTTCACAGATAGAGGCCTAGGTAACAACCAGGTTCACATACAAGCAACATGCACATCCAGGTTCACAGATAAGCAACATGTTTGCATGGTGGGATAGAAAAGTAACACATTTGCATAATGTTGGTTTAGGTTGCAACGACACATCAAAGCAATAAAAATGTGGTAGGGGCGATGAACTATGCATCTTCAAAAACATTACATTTAATGTGAAGAAGTAATGCTAGACTCATTGGAGGAGAAACAATACATAAATATGTTCCTGTAAAGCAATATAAACTATGATCATTGTCCGCTTGTGCCTCGGGAAGAGGACAAATAAGAAGAAAAACTGAAAACTTAGGTTAAATTGTTTGAAACGTCAAACTAAAGTGTATGCATGTTATGAAACTCTGGGTTAAAACAATGATAATCCATTGGTTTTAGTGCCAAATTAATAGGAAAACCAAAAATCAATTACTATAGTCTCTTGCCCAAAGTGAAGGGACTAATAAAGGTAGAAGAAATAATGCACGTGTGAATTACCTAGACATAAGACTAAAAATCACTAGTTCAAGTGAATAATGCCACATTTTAGATAATAAAATAGTTAACCATCATGCCATTATCCAAAATGTGGTTTAGTACATCTACAATTAGGATTCTATAAAGGCTTAGTGGGCATTGAAGAGAATTGAACTAAAAGCTAGATAACTATTATATACTACTAAGAAGCAAGGTTTTATCAAAGGCTTTAGAGGATCCTTTTAATGTTAGTGTATGGCTAAAAACAATTCCATAATTTAAAGAAAAGTTTTTTTGTGAATGTTTGGAAGAGTCTTTTGAAATTATTTTATGGAGGATTTTTTAGATGTTTGAGATTTTTCATAGAGGTTTTTAACGGTCGAGCAAAGGAATTTTATAGAGGTTTCTGGCTGATGGGAAAATAATTTTTCAGTTATAATTTGGTCAATGAGTAGATCCTTTTAGCCGATGGGTGGAGGTTTTATTTTCCGAGTGCACCAATACCAAAACAAATCACCAATGCTTTAAGACCAAATTGGAGAACTGATTCTTCTAAGGAAAAATTAGAGCACCACCCATCTCAGACAAATCAAATAAGTTGTTAGTGATAAAAAATATGCACGAAGCATCGATCCTCCAAAATAGACACAAAGGACTGGTTCAATTAGTAATTATTATTTTTCTAAATTCATGCACAAATTTGTTGTGTATTTACTTTATATTGATTGATTATATTTATTATTTATGTGATTGATTTTAGGACTTTGTGCCAAGGTGGATCATTGATTCTCAAAGGAAAAAGTGGAGCACCGATGCTTCAAGTCTAAAGTGGAGCACCAGTGAAGTCCAAAGTGGATTACGAGTTCTCCAAGTCCAAAGTGAAGCACTAGTGCACATAGATCCCTAGAGTTAAGAACCACACAACTCAACAAAATTCAATTGACTTGCAAATATAGGGAGTCAAAATCCCATTTAAATGACATCCATGCTACACAAAAATGTACCCTTACTTACCTAAACTCACTCCTCATTATCCACACTTGCTATTGTAAAACCCTAAGAATATCAACCATCAACTTCCAAAATAGACATAAAACCCTAAAATCACCAAAAAATTATTAAAAGACATAAAATATAGCTAAGAAATGCATAACAATAGTAAGAAGTAGAGAAAATAGTAGGAAATCCTATAAATAGTTATTCATTTTTCCATGTAACCTAAGAAAAGAAACCCAATAATGCATTCTCAACCATGAAATATAAGAATTTCCATATAAAAACTTTTAAATCTTTAAAAACAAAGAGGATATAATACACAATGGGGAGAAATAAAAAAAAATGAATTTTTTTTGTTAGAAATGTAATCCTTGGGATTGCGTTCCTCGTATCAATATCATTGTAAATATCATTAGGAGAAATATGAAGAGTCATAAATTATAGGAAGAGTCACCCATTGGGGAAGACCAATGATCATTCATTGTATATTTATTGGGTTTCAAGTTAATGCAATCACACAAGTGTGGAGTTATGAATTCTGCCCATACCTAGCCTATCAGTGGTATCGAAGCTAGTGCAAGTTAACTCCAACATCCTTCTTGGTGTTTCCCCCCATCGTGTAGAAATGCCTTCCTATTTGTCCCTCTTCTCTCTACATTTCAATTTGGCATGCCTCACCATGCTCTTTGTATGTGGCTAACTCCTTCCTCATGCATACTCTCGTAGGTGCCCACTACAGCCGTCCTTTGTTCATGCTCATGACTCCCACGTCGATTAATTTTTTTATTATTGATGATTGGTATATATAAAACCATAATCTTAAGTGAAACCTTAATCCGTGCTCACACTCCACCATTCAAGTAAATTCCATTTGCGTTCCTCTAGGGTTTCTTCCACACAACCTATTTCCTTATAGTTGGTTTGAGTTCACTCACACACCAACTCATCCACAATTCAGTTCCGTTTTGTCTGAGATATTTGAAGCAATTCTGCATAAGTTTCCCTAGCTTGTTGAAGTGATATGAATATCATATTCACAAGATTCGAATTTGATCTCCACATTGCAATTTTTATTCCGTCAAAACTTTTTTTAGAAGACTCTTATAAGACATGTCCAACACGGTTTCCTGTAGGTAGAGAAAATTCAGGTATTAAATTATGTGAATATATTGACAAGATCATATGTTGTTCTACAAGTTATGAATGGGATAGCCAAGGTGAAGAAAAAATATGAGTGGGATCTGATATTGAATAGGTCAAAGGACAATATGGCTTGATGGTTTGAGAAAGATAAAATTGTCACTACTTATTCCACATGTTGTAATGCAATTCAAACACAAAATTGGTGGTTATAATAAGCTGAGAAGACATGGTATTATTAGACTTGCAAGAGATATGATGTTGTGAAGATCAACCAGTGAGTATCAAGATCAAAGATAGCTTCATGTAATGACCAGACTCAAGCATATTTCTTTCTTTCTTCTTTAAGTAATAAATGAAAGGACACAGAAAGAAGAAGCTCAAGGGAATTGGGGGTTGGCATAATCTCCATTAGAGATCTGATCTTCATTGTACCCATTGCGGAAGGAATGGGTCACATGAAGCAACTGATTGTAGAGTTACATGGGAGAAGATCAAATAAAACAAACATAATCAGAAAGATGGCAGAGGTAAAACTTCAGAAGAAGTGAAAGGTAAATCACCTTCTCATTACGTTGTTTCCCATTGCAGTATAGGAGTAACTGAATATTTGTTTAATAATTCATTTGCTTCTTGGAGAGATGCATGGATTCTTGATGCAGGTCAACCTCCCACATGACATTCCGAAGAGACTTCTTCAAAGACTTCGATGAAAATGTAGATGGAATAATGTATTTTGCAAATAGATCTAGTCTCAAACCTTTGGTAATGGGCACCATCAGGCTTAAGTTTTCTGCACTCTTGGATTTTCTTCTGCATAATGTGCTCTATCTTCCTTAGTTGCAAAGGAACTTGTTGTCCCTTGTGCAAATCCAACAACAAGGCCACTCTGTTCATATGTTAGGTGGAAAAGTTGAAATAAGGAGGGATTATGACAACATGATTTTCATGACCAGAATGAAATATGGAAGACTGTTGAAGTTGAAAGTGACATGTGCCCATACCTAGCCTGTCAATGGTATCAAAGATGCATACTTCTCTCATCACGGTGAAGGTATAATGGCATCTAGTATTTTGTGGCATGCTATATTTGGCCATATTAATTATGACAGTCTTTGTTTGTTGAAAAAGAATGGTGTTTCTGGTTTGCCTACTATTCCTAGGAAATTGAAGCAATGTGATGCTTGTATCCCCGTAAATCATAGAAAATAACCATTTCATAATTCTACTTTCAAATCATGTAGAAAACTTGAACTGATTCATTTTGATTTATGTGGCCCTATGCATGTTCCTTCTACAAATGGAAATAGATATATCATGACTTTTATGGATGTTTACACCAGTATGTGTTGGGTGTACTTTCTGAAAGAAAAATCACAAGCTCTTAAAATTTTAAAACATTCCTTGTATGGATTCAAAATGAAGCTTAGTATTGTATTGGATCTCTTCTCATTGATAATGGAAGAGAATATACATCTCATGAATTTGAAAGCTACTTTCACCAACATGGGATCAAACATCAAACCATAGTTCTATACAATCCTCAATATAATGGCATAGCTAAACGAATGAACATGACACTCCTAAATATGGTTCATTCCATGATGTTTTTCAAGAATGTAAAATTAATGTTTTGGGATGATGTTATTCTATGTGCAACTTATGTGAGAAACATGTGTCCATCTCATGCTCTTGAAAATAAGACTCCTTATGAAATTTGGTATGGTCGCATCCCTTCAGTGATCCATCTCAAGGTCTTTGGTTCCACTTGCTATGCCTTGATTCCTAAGAAGCATGGAAGTAAGCTTGAAGCAAGGAGTCATAAGTGAATCTTATTGGGGGTACTCAAATACCTCCAAGGGATATCCTCCTTACGATGAGGAAAACAATAAATTCATCATTTCCAGAGATTTGATGTTTCTTGAATCCTCCAAGAATGACAAAACTATTGAGAGGCAAATTGCTCATCTTTACAAATTCACTCGTGTAAAGATATATCATGAATTTGATAATGAGATTCCACATCTTGAAGGGGGGATCCCTATCTTGGCTCAATCTATGGAATCTCCCTTTTATTTTGAAGAACCATCTTCCCCTCATGAAGAAGTTCCAACCACTTCATCATAACCTAAAGTTCATTTGGATGATGTGATTGAGAGGATCCAAAAGATGAGTCTTAATGAGAACACAACAACATATTAATCAATTGAGAAACCTGTACCATCTTAGAAAGGTCCACACAAATGGCTCACAAAACCCTTGAAAGTGTTCATCCCGATGAGGTCAGAAAGACAAGAACTATAAGTTCCTCAAGGCGAGATGGAGGTGATGTAGTTAATTCAAACTCAGGTGATGTAAATGACATGGATGTTTCATATGATTGTGATTTGAATTTATCTACTATATTTGAACCAACTTAATTTAAAGAATCCACTTTTCATGATGAATGGAAGGAAACCATGCAAAAGGAATATGATGCTCTCATCAAGAATGAGACATGGAAGCTGGTGGATCCTTCGTTCAAAACCAAACCAATCGGATGCAAGTGGGTATTCAAGAACACTTATAAATCAGATCACTCACTTGAAAAGTACAAAAAATGGATTATGGAAAGAGGATTTACACATAAATAAGGTGTTGATTATGAGGATAATTCCCCCCCCCATAACAAAATGGGATACCACCCGTACTCTGTTTTCCATGGCAACACAAAATGGATGGAAAATTCAACAAATGGATGTGAAGACTACTTTCTTGAATGGAGAATTGAAAGAGAATGTTTTCATGTCTCAACCATAAGGATTTGTTGTGAAGGGACAAGAACATAAGGTATGCAAACTCATCAAATCCTTATATGGCCTGAAACAAGCACAACGGTCTTGGTATGAAAAATTAACTGAACACCTTTTGAAATCGAATTTCAAGCATTTCAATGTTGACAGTGCAAATTTGTTTGTCAATAAAGTTTGAAAATCTGTTGTATATATTGTAGTATATGTAGATGATCTATTGAGAACAGGGAACAATGAAAGCTATATTGCATTCATAAAGAAAGAGTTGAAGAAAGGCTTTGAGATGACAGATTTGGTACATATTCACTACTATTTAGGCATTGAGGTGATTTAAAATCCAAAGTACATTTTCATTTCCCAGAAGAAGTACATTGGAGAACTGTTGAACAAGTTTGGCACGGCTGAGTGTAATCCCATTTCTACTCCAATGGAACAAAATTTGAAGCTCTCATCAAAAGAAGGGAATGAATTTGAGGATGCAACCAAGTACAAATATATTGTGTGAAGTCTTATCTATCTTACTATCACTAGATTAGACATTTCATTTATTGTTGGGATTCTTTCCAGGTTCATTCAAAAGCCTTGTGAAGGACATTGGTCTGTTGCAAAAAGAGTTCTAAAATACTTAAAGGGAACTCAAGATTTTGGAATCAGGTATTATAAGGTGGATGACTTCAACCTAATCAAATATTCTGATTCAAACTTTGTTGGGGATAAGGGAAACCGAGTGTCAACTTTAGGCTATGTCATGAGTCTTGGATCAACAACTGTCTCCTGGAGATCACACAAATAGTTAGTTCCAACAGATTCCAGAATAGAGATAGAATATGTGGTAGCTGCAAAAGCAACAAAAGAGATTGTGTGGCTCAAGAAAATACTTGAATATTTGTAGGAGAAACAAATGAATTCTACTCCTCTTCCAACTGACAATACTTATGCAATAAATTTGGCCAAGAATCCTAGATTCCATGATTGAACTAAGCATATCAACACAAAGTATCACTTGATTCGATATCATGTAGAAGACAAAACTATTCACTTGATACATTGTTCCAAAAATGAGTGAATTGCAAACATCTTCACCAAAGAGCTTGGAAGAGAAAAATTTAAAATGTTTAGAGTGATGCTTGGACTCACAAATACCCCTTTAGATTAAGGAGGGGAATGTTAGAAAAAAAATCCTATGGAGATGGACTCCTAAGGCCTATCTGGAGTAGGAAGAGGGGTGTACAACCCCTATTTCTTGAGGGCATGATTATAAATGGCACAAGTAGTGCATGATTTGATGTACTTGCAGACATCTTGTCAAAGCTTCAACCAATAAAAATGTTTTTGTAGTATTTCCACTATTTTTTCCACACCAAAGTGTCCCATCGCCCAATTGTAATGAGCTTCCCAAATTAGACTTGCATGCTTTCTTGAAGGAACACAAAGATGGATTAGATGGCATAGAATTCCATCCTAGAGATGAAAGTCTGGAACTAGTTTTTCTACACTTAATGTCTGATATGTGGCAACAAATTTAGAGTCACTATTGTATAATTGTGGTCACCCAGATGTCTCATTTCCACTATAGTTAGGAACTGTGGTTAATGCCACAATTGGGGGTCAACTGAGGAAGTCTCCAACATGGTTGGTGTTTCCCTTATTGTACTTGATGTTCAAGTGGAATTGTTGTAGGTACGTGGACCATTTCTTATGACGTTCATTTTGTAACTTTCATTGTGTCTACATGAATAGCACATACCTATGATTAGTGTGGACGATCATTTCCTTTCCTATAATGTAATGCTTCCACTGTCGACATGCCTGCACAATGGAGCACATCTCTTTGTCGTAAGTGGGTTATTTTTGAACAACATCAGATAATGTTTCACTGTGATAGGCCCTTTGATGCCCATGCTGAGTGAGGACTGCAATGATAAAATAATATGAAGCATTTGTCTCAATATCAAATGACTGTTGAAAATATGGTAGAATAAGGGCCGGTGTTGAGTAGAGGCAGAATTTCAAATCCTCAAATTATTTCTGTTGGGATGTAGTACAAAAAAAATTGGCCTTTGCTCCACCCTTGGTCACCTGAATTAGGGTAGAAGTTGGCAAGGCCCAAGAAGCTGCAGAGCTCTATCGGTGTCTTCGTGGCTGGCTAATATTAAATGACTTGGATCTTGGCTGGATCCACATGCACACCCTGATCATCCATGATGTATCCCAAAAATTGGATTCTCTACATGTCGAAGGAACACTTATCCAAATTGGCATATAACTTGTGTTGTCGTAGGGTGCTCAAGGCCTGCTAAATGTGATCCAAATGTTCCTTTTGTTGGTCCTAAAGTCTGCACCTGACTGCTAAAAGGGAGAGCTAGGCCACCTCAAGTTTAGAATGATTGGTTTTTTGATTTTGTTGGACAGTTAGAGGGTTGGTTTTACCAAGACAAGAGCATGGTCGGGTTTGAAAAATGACATAAATGAGGGTTCTCCTTGGTTGGTGGCACACAAACGACAGACAAGTGAAATAATAGAGGTAAACAACAAAGTGAAACAACAAACTATTCAAAGAATAATATGCTGCAAGAAGTGTAATACTTAAAATATAATTTCAAGACATTAAACACGTATAAAAAACACAGTTACTCCCATAGGTTGCAATGGAAACAAATCTTCACCAAAGCATTTGTTGTTTCACAGGTTGCATATTAGTAAAGACAAGTTATACAATAGCTGAAGGAAATGAAATGTACTTTGCACAAATCAAAACTGCATTCAAGATAAGATAAAAACACATGTAGATTTGGACAAAAACACTATCATCAAGAGTATATTCACCAGGTAGAGAGATTTAATCCATGCATAGAACATGTTCAACCAGCTTGATGTATTGATATTCTTTTCCCAAAAACCAAACCATCAAAACATACAAAAACCTCATATTTATCAAGATTGCAGAGGCTCTCGTCCAT